>JAVSCE010011251.1:0-251087 GCA_032199065.1 Smutsia gigantea
ATGATCTGCAAAAGGGAATGTCTGGAGGTAAAATAAACTCATACCTCACAGTGAACAAAAGGAAGAATAAAGTACCTGAACACACATGAACTTAGAGGGACAGGAGGCAGGGAGTTTACTAGAATGTTTTATGTTCTGACACAGTGTCAAGATTCCCTTGAGATCCAAGATTCCATAATTTAGGAGAGAGCTCACTAAAAGCCCCAACCATGGCCAAACAAGGGCAGGAGAGACAAATAAATACAAAGTTGGCTGACCAGGTGGACAATAATGTTGACAAATTACAGACAGAGCACTTGGAAACCCAGGAACTAAAATGTATTGAAGTTAAAAGCTGCCTCAAAGATACTTAATTTATACTGTGTAGAGCTCAATTAGGTAAAGACAAAATTTAACTTCTATGATTTCAGTAATTACTCCCTTCTAGTAATAATGACAAACAAAATTATAATCATGAGCATACCAATTCTGAAAGAAACTGACATCACCTTTACAGATCAAGGCAGCACTGGGCTTAGCAGAAAGTAGAAAGGTATAATTTTAATATTCAATTATTCTTGATCCAGAGTGTAAGGAAAAATATATACAGAGTTTTAGTTTCTCCAAAATAAACCAAGGTATTTATTAAAGTTGGAACAAAAATGTGCTTAAGGACATTTTTAATATACAATCACTGTTTGACTAGCTTTATTTACCAGACACAAAAATATGAAAAGATGAAAGTACATAGTAATGAAAATCTTCAGTGAAGGTTAGGCCATGTGTATGGAAAGCATACCATGACGACTTTACAAGCTTATCAATAGTGCTTTGTTGGTTTTTAAAGTGAGTTTAACACATTTAAAAGTAATTTTGATAATCTATCGGTTTAGATATCAGAAATTATGACTGAAAACAATGCAGTGATTAAATGTGATTAACATTTATCACAGGAGACAGCTTGGCTCACTATAACATGAAACTGCAGACATATCAACTTCAATAAAATAATAGTGACCAAGATTATTAAAAAATCTGCAACATATTTAGCAGATATGACAACATATCCACACTTAATCTTCTCTACAAAAATAATATGAGCTATTATTACTACTCCCATGTATACTGAGTCCTTACTATGTTTCCTATAGCGTGCAAGTGCTTTGTATGTATTTACTCATTTAATCCTCCTGAGTTATGTGGCATTATTATCTCATGTTTTATACATATTTTATAGATGAGGAAACTGAAGCTCTACATGATTAAGTAATTTGCTCAAGGTAGTAAGTGACAGAGCCCAAATGTGAAACTGGCAAATCCTGCTTGAAAACCGCTTTCTTAATTATCCTTCATTCTGATTGCATGTAAATCAGTCACTTAAATGTCTGCCTGGAATTTTTATCTAAAAGTTACACTCAATGAAAGCATACCCCTTCTACACTTTAAAAAATTTTTTTCCACTCATTAAAGACAAGATAAAACACTTTAACCATTCTTAGAATGCATGTAATTGCAGAGTTTAGAGTCCCAGCTCCTTAGAGTTACCACCTGAAACCCACCTCAGATCTGCTCATGTCACTCTCAAGCTTGAACACCTTGAGCAGTTTCCTATTCTCTTAAAACAAAGACCCCAAATCATTAAAATGACATACACTGCAGTATCTGAAACTTTCCCCTTTGCTCACTAAACAACAGCTACATAGGCAGACTTTCAGTTTTTCCAAGGCGGACTTTTTCAGTCCAACACTCTTTTTGCATTTGCAGGCTATTTCTTAACTCATCTTCCAGCTTTTAGCTCAATGTCATATCCTGTAAGAAACTTTCTTTTCTGCCCAGATAGGTATTCACCTTTGTTTCACATTGTCATAGCATTCTAACTTTCCCCCTGTATCACATAGCTATAATTGGAATTACCTGTATAAATATTTTTTTAGTGTTGATCTTCTATGCTAGACCATCAGTTTGTATGTGATTATGTCTGTCTGTCTTGCGTAGTGCTGAGTCTTGTATATGGAACAGTGTCTGAGACACAGTAGATGTCCGGGAGATATTTATTAAAAGAATAACTGCAAAGCATTTCAAAATGAAAATCACTTTCAGAAAGTATCTCTTTTATTCTAATACAACTAAGTATTGATTTTTATGCTGTAATTAGTCTGTTTCCAAATCAGATTCACCACATTACATACTGCTGTCAGGTTATATTAGAGTGCATCTCCAAGTAATCTCTATGACCTTTTCTTTGTGTTTTGATTTGTCTTGGTGGGTCGAATTGTGCTTTTAGCTTCAGTTTTTATGGGAACTAGTAGCAGAATAGCCAGTCCTGTCACTCACAAGGCAATGAGTAATACTTGAGAGCTCACACCTACCTGGGAAGTTTATTAATGAACTTCTACTTCCTTAAAACATACACATACACATTTTTGTGCCAAGGCAATATTTTTCACTGAATGGTCTTGATTTTGTTTCTAATGCATCTACGTCAGCAATAAATATCCAAATCTTCGTGGTTATTTAATTATTCACTTCCTATGGATGCTGCTTGTGGCCAAATGCAGGTTGCTCTGGAAAGAAACCACCCAGAAACAAGCTTAGAGTAAGACGTTGGTTTCTGGTAGACAGGCTACAGAATTTGGTCCCTCCCTCTCTAATTTCCATGATTTTCTGCTCAGTTAGCTAGAATTCAGTTTAGAATAATGCTATAATGAAGGACTTATAAATGTATGCTTTAAGGAACTGAGATTGTAGCTTATCAGATTCACAAACCATTTCTCACAAATGGTCTGAATTCATGACTTCATTTCCCAGACTTTATAACACACACAAAGACGGTGAAACACAAAGTTTTATTTGCAAAGGGAAAACTAAAGCATGAAATAAGGAGTATACTACTTAGTCTTACTATTCTATACATATTCAAATAAAGAACACTGTTTCATGAGTTCTAATTTGGTTTTGCTTGGCAAGTTTTTGCTGATTGCTACATTTTTCATTATACTTGGGATAAAGTTTTTAGTGATTTGCTGTGCTTTGTAATTAAGCACAATGACTTGATAATACTGAGTGTTCCTTTACTGTCACTTTTACGTGAAAATAACTGAAGTTTCCAGCTATGAAGAAGACATGCCTTACTTTGAAAAGATACCCATCCATTCATTTCATTCTACTTATCCCATTATAAAAGTATCAATTGGTCAGTTTAATAAATACAGCAGCTCATTAGTATCTCATTTGAACAGAAAAAAAAAGACCTGGGACACTACTTTTAAGAACAAAATAACTTAAAAGATTTCTCAGACATCTTTTAGTAATAACACCATAGAAAATAAAATGGGAAAGTGTTTGTAAATCATGAAGCTTATTCACCCAGATAAAATCCCCCACATCTCTGATGATGATGGAGAGACATGCAGGGGACTGAATCAAGGGAACCGGGTGGAAGCAAGTAAACACTTTTAAAAAGTGATTGCAAAGCAAGATAAAATCTAATCTGTTCAGTTTTTTAAAAAATCAAACACATTCTCTGTCCTCATGGGTAATCAATTACGTGAGAGCAGCACACACTTCACACTGTTTACCTCTGTGGAGCACAAGTCATTCCATACTCAGAAAACTACCCTGTCTTTTAAAAACTTTCTTGAAGTATGTTGGAAATAATACCTGGGCTCATTAAGAAAAAAAGGCTTGTAAGATGTCAAGGAAAACCATATGATTCAGAACATGCAGAAGGAGACAAGGCTGGCACAGTGTGTGTCATCTCTTTGCTTTTTGCACAGGTCAGTTAAAAAGAGTCATTTCTGGAAGTACGCACAATATGCCTGCTTTTTATCTGAAGATACTCCTTCAAATAACAGCAACAGACACATGCCTGCATCACACTCAGGGACATGATTGGGTGGCCCTGGAGATGCCACAGAGATAAATACCTCATATCTTCTACCTTCCAAGAGTCTTCAGTCTAGAGACGGGAAGAAGGCATCTGGGTCACATGGAGAGCAATGAGAGCAGAGATGTACTAAGAGTTCAGGGGAAGGAGGAATTATTCTGAATGGGGCATCTGAGGAATTTTTAAAGGTGAGGTAACCATCCAGCAAAGCCTTAACTGGAAAATATTTGACTGGAAGATAAATAGTTGGTGCAGGTGGTGTTGGAGTATGGAAAGAAGGCCGGAAATGTATCTTCTCTGAAATCTCGCTGTTCTGATTTCCAGCCTTTCAAGCACTTTGGATTCATCTATTGAAACAATTTCCCAGGCCTAGGCTTATGGGCTTTCAGCTCCACTCAGAGTTACCGTTTCTCTCTGTGTATTTCTGTGGAATCCTCAATTTAAGACTAGTGACAGAGTCTCACATGGTCTATTTAAAAGTAATCTAGCCATTCCCCAAACATCTGATGTTGCCCTTTGAGAGGGTAATGGTTTTCCTTTTAATTCTGATTCCATCAATAGAGTGACACTAATCCAGACTGATTTGAGTAAACATGGCATATTCCCTATTGTCTCTGTGATCTGAGAAAGAATAAACTTGAGAGAGATCATTGCCTGGATTGGAAACGGCCCCTTTGGGTGTTTTGCGCAGGTTTAAAAGAAAAAAGAAAATGCCTGTACAGAGTTCTTTCCTAAAGAAGCTTACTTTGGGGTGGTAATTCTCATAGGGGTATTATTATACTAACCTGCACCTATTAGTGGCTTTAGCACCAATAAGAAAGTAGAACTATTTCTTTTGTAGTATTTCCAGAAGAGCTGAGGAGAGTGTTTCATAAATTTCCGCCTCTGGCAACTCACCACAGTTTGACTCAAAATTCCCTCTTTTAGCTTTTAAAAGTAAATCTTTTTTTTCCATTTAAGAAACATAGACAAGATGCAATTCAGATCACAAGTTTTGCATGAGATATCAATTTACACTCTATACACATCGACCAACATTCCAAAAATGTTTTATTCTTGCCAGTTATTCCCTTACCTAGAACCAGTATGTATTTTATCTTAAAATGGAGTTACTGAATTTTAAATTGACAGGTAAATATTATCTGGTGAAGCCATTTCATAATCTGCATGACAATCCAATTTTTGTTTTTGGAAAAGAAACTTAAACACAGTGTATAAACTTAGTCATTGTCAAACATGAAATAAAATTAGAAATAAGAATTTTCCAAGATATATAGATATAAATATATATTTTAGAAGATGAAAGGAATGCTTTTTGAATAAGATAGGTGTGCCATATTACCAAACCAAATAAGAAAATTAAATGTGAAGGAATATAAATTACTGTGTCTGAAAAGACTTTACAGACACTTCATTTAACTACTTTTCTTTCTGCAACGGAGGTTATACAGTGACGTGGCAGCTTGTACAAATTTACCATTTCCCCTAATGTCTACACAGAGTTAAAAGCAGGACAATCACATTTCAACACTGGATATTTTCAAAATCCACTTTGTGCTAGTGGAAGATGAGGTTGGTAGGCAGAGAAAGGAATGAGATACAAGGTTAGACATCTCCCACCATTTAGCATAAAGCCCAGCTCTCCCACATACCCACTCCCTCTGCCTTTAAATCAAATCACTGAGTTTCCTCCCCAATGAACCTACCCTCACTCACCCCACTATTATCCCTTTAATTGCTTACATTTTCTTCCTGGGTCAGATGGAAGCAATGAAGGAATTTATAGGAGAGGATGTTAATATAGAAAATATTTCCTCCAATATTTCTGTTCAAATCTTAAATGCAAATGTGTTCCCTTGCCCAAAATGAAATTTGGAAAATTTATAGCAAAGGTTTTTAAATTTGAGATATGAAGATTTTTTTATCGTTTTTCAATTTGGGGGAGTTGTTTGCTTCTTAAATGGGACATTTGTATTTGTTCTGTTCTATTTCCCAACTGGGATTCTTATCTTGAACACATGTCATACTTGGTATGACATACTCTCTCACATGTAACTCCAGGATCACTATTTGAATTTAGAGCAATGACCAGAGAAAAAGTTTTCTTGTCCTAGTTCTAAGATGGTGATTTAATAAATAAGGTTAACCCTAATTCGCATAGAGAATCAATCCGGAGTTTGTTCCTAGCTTCGATTAATTTAAAAATGTAACGACCAAGTCCCTGTAAAGGTAAGATCCCTTATCTGTCTCTATCGAGGTCTAAGGAATGGGGAGAGGAAACCCTCCTTCTCACCCAGGCCAAGTAATTATTCAAGCTAATTTTTCTAGTTCCCTGTAGGCTGACATTTGCTATTCCTAGAGCATGTAGACAAAAGTTTTGAATCTTGAATACTGAACACAGCCCATGCTTTCAAAATACGCATATGGGTTTTCAGCTCTTAGTGAGATAAAAGCCCCTACTATCTTTTGTTGCTGTGGCTATTTTTCCTTGTATTTTTATTACTTTGCTACCTTTACCCCAAGTGATATTTCTCCCTTCCCACCTTGTCTACATTCTGGCCCTCAAACTATGTAAAATATTACTTTCATCCTGAATAGTCTGCACCCACTTCACTGTCTTTGAGAGCCCTTTGGTGTTTCTCACCACGCTCTGTTTTATGCTGAAGGAGTTTATGAACACCTTACGTCTACCCCAGGATTGTGAATTCTCAGAGACCAGTGGCTGCAACTTACTCACTTCTGCTTACCTTCCTGGGTCTAGCACCATGACTATGCCTAAATAGCTCTCAGTAAGTGTTGGATAAACTAAATGGTTTGTGGCTGGGATATCAAAATCACTGTATATGGTCTACAGCCAAATTCATACTACTTTTTCATTTTGGGCCAGGGGGTTGGAGGAAAATAATGAAATAAAGAGTGAGTCTTTATGTATAGGGTGACCCATATACTTTGTGTTCTAAGTGGAATCCTTTTGAAAGTGAAAGGGGTGCTATTAAACTTCTATTTGAATAGCATGCAGTAACAAGGACAAACCAAGACCAACTGTAACCAGCTCATCAATAGCAGAGCCCACAGCTATTAAATAAAACTGTAGGCACAGAATACATGAGCCATATGAGACTTCACAAACAACCCATTTCTGGCCTACCAATGGCTGCAGAGAAGTGACAGACATTCTTGCAAAACAGGCACCCAATGTGCAATGCAAAGAAATGTGTTTTCATCCTTCTAGGCAGTCATGAGCAAAGCCATTTATGCTCCCCAAGTGTGCTCTGGCACAGCTCCAATTACAGCACTCCTCTGTTCAAAACACTTCCATAGGTTATTATGGCCACCATAGTACATGTGTCACGGCCCTGCATGAGCCTCCCTATCTTACATCTCTAACTTTATTTCCTAATTTTCCCATACTTCTAATTCCACTTGAAGTATTTGGCATTTTGGAGTACACTGGCAGGCTTCACCCTGCCTCTGTGCCTCTTCTGATGCTTGTTTCTTCATCTGAAATCCTTCTTCCTTATATTTATAGGAATTAAAAAGTTCTACCTATCCCTCCAAGTGCAGCTGCATCCTAAATAGGCATTTGGACTTTCTTGACCCTCTTGCTTCGAGGTACTCTCTCTTTCTTTGATCCTGTATGGTACCTTGCTCGCACCTGTCCTGCAAACTGAAGAGCTGTCTTGTGTTATAACTTTATGTGTTCATCCGCACTATGAACTGTAAACTGCTTAATGTAGGAACTGCTTCTCACTTATGTTTATATCCTGTGCACCATCTTATATATAGGTGATGCTCAGTAAACATTTATTTTAAAAGAGTCAGTCAGTCTTTCTTCTAATCTAAGTTTCTCATCCTCTATTTTACTATTCATGAGTATTGACAAAGTAATTCAAAGGCCTAAATGAAAACTATAAAATGTCTAGAGAGTTAGCATATCAATAAGCCACATTTCACTATTTTCTTGAGCCTTTAAATTGTGCTAAGAATAGGAATAAGTCTTGTAGCTTAACTCTTGGATCATCTGTTTGCCTTGATATTTCAATTTGTTCTCTACAGGAACCAAAATCCACAACCTTACCAGATATCCTTCAGAGGCAACTCAGTCTACTAAACTGGCACTGGATGCTACCACTACATCAGTCATCTGGCTCTTTTCTAATATACGTTCAAAAGAAAATTCTGAGTTCACTGGACTTGGAAAAACTGTCATCCTCAAAATAGTAAGACTTTTATGGAAATAATCAAGTTTTTTCACTGACGTGTCTTTTTGTTATCTGCATTCACTCTTCCTTATTTGTTAACATAGAACAATTAGACATGAACAATGTATACAATAAAGGACAAAAGTTTCATTTCATAACATTGCCATGAAGAGAAGTCTTTTATCAATATCCCTCTACCCTTCCATCTCAAGTCCCACCAAAGCAATGATATGCCCCTCAAAGAAAGCTCAGATTCGTTTGTAGTATCATATTTTTCAACTGGTTGACCCCTATCTTTCCTTGATAAATATAAAATCTCATGACTTCAGATATATACACTTTAATAGGAAGGCTATAGAGTCTAAATTCTGTATATGCTCAATGTCTAAGAAAAACCTTAGCAGGTTTACATTCAGAAAAAGTATGTGTTATGATGAAAGAGTAACCCATATTTTTTGGTTTTTCCAGCTAACCAGACATCCATTCATGCTTCCTACTGTTTCCACACCCCATTGAGGATCATTGCTCTTCTAAAAAACAGCAAACCAACCATGCTTTTCCCTTATCTAGGTGAAGGATAAGTGATTTATTATCATAACTCATTTTTCCAATAGTAGCGAGCGAAGGTATGATCTATGATCTGTGATTTAAGATCTCTTTCTCCTGCTCCCCTCTGGGCTTGAGGGCAATGGGCTGTAAACAGAGCAGTGAATCTACAACCACAGCATGAGCGAGGAACACATCCTGGCTGACACCTGAATTATATCTGCAGCTTCTGCTTTTTACCCTACTGTGCTTTTACCCATGGTGCTAAACATCTCAGATGCACAACTTAGGAAAGCTTAAGATAATACATTGACTATTAAGAGAAAAATCATACTCATGGAAAAATATGATTGAGCCCTTGGAAACGGTATTAGGATAGGAAAGACAATTTCCCTTGACCGTGCAGGCCCAGAGGTCAATTAAATGGCAATGACATGGACTCTGAGAGCTAACACTGCTGCTTCAGCTCTTGCTTCCTTGCTCTTAACTAGATTTGTACATCAGTTCTTTACAGGAACTTTTTTGGAGCATTTACTATGAATCACTGTAGCCCTTTTTAGAGTGTATTCTATCTTGACATTAAAGAGAAGGAGGTTAAGTAAACTGACTCATTCATACACCTATAGCCCTCTCAACTACAGAAAAGAAAAATCATCCACCTCAATTTATAAAATGAGGTGATTCAGTATATGAGCCTTGAAGTCCTGTTTGGTCTGAATACTGTAACCTATTCACCAAAGTACCTTTCCCTCTTCATACAGGACACCAGATGGGGATTTTAATAAAAATGTCCATTTAATAAAAGTGTCCTTTCAGAGCCTGTCTCTCTCAATTTCTCTCTCTCTCTGACACACACACACACACACAGAGCCCAGCTTGTCAAGAAAGTTGAATGAAAATTTAATCTGTGAAGAATTTCCTTTCTTTTAAGCTTCTCTCTCCAAGTCTCCAGTCTCCCCAAGTCCCAGAGACTGTCACGCAGAGCCAGGCACTTGCTTGAAGCCGCTCCATTATAACCCTAGGGTGCAGCCTTCAGCGGGGCCTGTGTTTGCCTCTCTTCTGGACCTTTTCCTGTTCACTCAGAGCTCCCCCAAATCTAGCTCTGTTTGGGGGAAAAAACTATAAAGTTGTGGGGAAGGGAGTACAGAAGGAAGAGTGTTCTTATATTGTTTTGAGTTACCAGGCCAAAGAAGTTACTAACAAATTAAATTTAAAATATTTGAAGTCAAAGAATGGGTTACAGCTGTAAAATAATTTTCACTCTCAATCTGCCCAATTTTTAACAATTCTTGTGTGATAAAGTAGATTGCTGTTTCTGTCCTGACAGCTACTATTAAACATTATCCAAGGGCAAATCCCAAAATGTAGTAACTCTATTAAATTGCATGATTCTCCGGGCTTCGTGGTCCCAGGCATTTAATGTACTCAAGTGTAGAACTTCATCTTTACAGAGGACTAGATATTAAAGTAACCCCAAGCAGAAAAGAAAGTTATTGTTAAGCCACTGAATGGAAAGTAAGCCATCAAGATAACACATAATATACACATTGGCGAAAGGGTATAGAATTCGAGATGGCAATATACAAAAAGACTTCCGTAGGAAGACGGGGAAATTCGGCCATATTTTTTCATAGATCTCCTCCACATACATGAACAGTATTCCAAGAGAAAACAGGTAACCGCTGTCTCTTGAGCACCTGACCATAGATTTGCCTAAAGTTCTGAAAAATGCAAAACCACATAAAGGTATATTCTGTCATCTTAAGGATGCCGTACTCGCACATGTGGCATGACTCTTTTGCCTAGATGAAAGGCAATAATTCCTACAGATGTCTTCTAAGCACAGCATTTATACAGTGTTTTCTTTCTGTTCATGAGAAATAACCATTTCTTCCTACCACATTAACTTCATACTTTCTTATAGGTATCTCGAAGATACTTGCTTGCTTCTACCCCTTTATATTTAGACACATAAGCAGATCTCAAGCCTGCTTGCAAATATGTGTGTAGAATAGGTCAGGAACAAACACAAAGTCTGATATGATATAACAGAAATCATTTTTTTAACGATTAAAACTGTACTACATTGGATCAAGTAGAAACAAGATAATCTTAAAAGCTACCTCCATTTTTTTTTTAACTGTTTGGTAACATTTTAAGCTACTTTCATATTAAAGCCAAACAAGAAACTCAAGTTTCTCCACTGGGGACAGGCAAGCCTACACTAACGTTTTAAAGGAAAAGAGGCACTTCCTTTTCCTTCTTTAGATAACTTGATATTTCCCCTGCTATATTGACACAGTTCAGGTGTCTAGACAATATGCGGTCAATATGACAGCACAGGCCCTTCTTTGTCGCCCTTTGAGACAGTCTTCTTTTTGCTGCCTGCACCAGAGCAATTTGTTTTGATTTTTAAGGAGCCCAGTTTGAGTAGTCCAGTCTGATTTTCCAAGCATTCGCCTGCAAGCATTTTCATCTGAAACACTGAACTCGCTCTTTCCACACCGCACCCCACCCCCCCAATCTGATTAGTGTCAACACAGCTGCCCTATTCTGAGGAATGTAAACTAATATTGTTGTCAGACCTCCCTCAACCCTTAGGAAACTTCCTCAAAGCTTTAGTCTCTTCAGGAGTTTTTTCTTATCCTTTGCCCAGTGATTTAAATCCCTGAGACAAACTGGCTGAGGAGAGATCAGAAAGGCAGATCACCAATTCCTTAAGTAAAATCCTATATAATACTGATCGCCATGCATGCACATATTAATATCTTAATATTGCATCACTCCCAAATAACTTTGTTATTACACAGTGAAAGTCTGAATCAATCCCCAGACAATAGGGACAATAGTGAAGTCCCCTCAAGATTTAGATGGGTCTCTGGATTGACAGAATGCAAAACAAAAATGGCTTTAAAAAAATCTCACCTGATTATTTGGAAAAAAGCTTCATTTGCTTTTAGGATGAAGTCTGGAGACAGAGCTGAGAACTTAGTTAAGACACAGCCAACTAATTTGTCTTACTGGTACATGAACACCCAACAGAGGAGTCATTTCAATGTATCTAGCAGAATGCGATCTGCTCTCTCAGTCTGTTCTTATAAAAAATGATTTTATAAACTCCTGAATATTGGATTTCTTTAAATACGTAATGGCACCCAGAAATTTTTCTTCTCCCTTTTCTCCTGTTTCATCTCCTACTTAAGGAAAAAAATCTTACAGTCACCACAGAAAACATTAACCAAGAAAGGAAGATTCCCATATACAATTTGCAAAAACATTACATTGGGTGACCGAGAACCACAAATATGTAAACTTTTATTTAAAAAATAAAAATGAAAAAGCATCCCTAAATAGAGTGCTAAAATCTAAAATCCTTACCTCACTAAATTGAGTCTGGGCATTGTTTTCCAGGTACAACATGTTAGCTGTAAGATTGATCAATGCCGCTGTCCTCTCTTCTGGCTCCAGGATTTTGCCAACCCCCCCACCCCCTCTGAGACCCTTACAACAGGAATCTACTAAGAAGATAACAGAACTCAAGTCCCTCTCTCTCTTTTTCTCTCTGTACATAATTTTAGGTTCCCTAATATATACCCAACTATAGGCATGAGGGGGCGGGACTCTTCTCTTTACCTGTCCAATCCATCAACTTCCACCTGGACTCCTCCACTCCAATGGAGTGAGGCCTCTCCCATCTCATTAAGTAGTTAGAATTCCTTATCACCAATCTTTAAAAGCAAAAGAAAGAAAGAAAAAAAAAAAGCAGGGAGAGACAGACAGGTAAAACTTTCCCTTGTCTCTTTCATAAGAAAGTACACTCTCTCCTCAAAAACAAACGAAAATCTCCACAAACAAATCACAAACCGTACTTCCAGGACTTACAGAAGGCATTCGGAAAGTTATTTTGCACTTTGCAGCTGAAAGGCAAAACTCCAGGGAAAGCTTTTAGAAGATTTTTTTGTTTGTTTCTAAATCTAGATTTGGAGTTTCAAGAATGATTACAAGAATTTAGAAATTAAGGGGAAAATATTTCCTCTGGATACAAATTAAAATCCACTGTCTAATAAGTAAAAAGTTTTCACCTTATTGTTCCCAGAGAAATGTCAGTGGTTTCATACAAAACTATGCCAACATTAGCCACTGGATTTTTCAGAGCATGTTTCAGTAACAATTTAAATCACTGGACCCGCTAACTTGTAAAAACAAACATCCATATTATGTACAGGAAATAGAAATCCTGGGAAACATGCCCATTTTTTTAAAGCCCTTAAGAAAACAAACAAAAAAACACTGCTTGTTTCTATGATTTCTTGAGACATGGAATTGACACAAAAACTAATCTATGTGATTATTTTATCTATTGTATCTAGTTTTTACTGATATTTAAATTTTTTTTCTATAAACAGGTAATAAATTACTAATAAAAGTAATACAGCTTAAGGTATGACAGACCAACTAGCTTTTGCCTTAAAAACATATTTATATAAACACATAAGAACATTGACATGGGATGATCTGATCTTGGTTACCATAACTTAGTGAAGATGAAATGCACCTTGATGGTTATTTTGTGATTCACTAAAATGTTCTCATTACTGCTGAGTATTCTATGTAAATCACTTAGATTTATATCTAAACATTCCCTAGACCCCACTTAGGAAGCCAGTTCCCTCTGTTCTACCTGAAACTTATAACTGGCCCAAATAGCTATAAGTGAATATTTAGATTTCTTTTAAAGTTTAAAAGGTAAGAAGATTAAAGGAAAAATAGAAACCAGAGTAGATTAGTATATAAACTTTAGGAATAAATTTTACATATTCATGACTTTGGATTTGCCTCTTTTTTAATTCCTCCTTTCCCATCCACTAAATGTATGCACATAAAGGATGTTGTGATCACTGGAGTGATACTTATTTTAAAGCTCCTGAATTACTGCTAAAAATGTTTCATTTTTTGCAAAAAATTTCAGTAACATCATTTGATCTCAAGTGTCCAAAAATATGACATTTTGTAACACGACAAATTTACATCAGATATAATGTTCATTTTCACGAAATATTACCTGTTGCTACCTTTAATTAACCAAATGAATACTGACAACAAGGCAAAAAATAAAAGCAGAAACAAAAACACAGCAAAAGTAAATTATTTACTAATACAGTATAATTATTTGTACCACGTATTTAAATTCTATATTCACTGACAGCTTCAGCAGAGAGCAGATCGTTGCTTCCTTAAGCTATACTTTGCTCTAGTGATTCAAAAACTTGGGTGACCCTGAGAATCATTCTGGGTGCTTCTTAAAAATAGATTTCTGGACCTGGCCCCAGATCTACTGAATCATCCTCTCCAAGGATGCGGCCCCACCTCTGTATTTCATAGAGGCCACTGGGCAGTTACGAATGCATCGGGCTTGGGAATCAATGCTTTAAAGTACATGCCATTAGCACAATTGCCCAGGAAGTCAATACTGAATTCTTTCTTTTATACTCATGCAGGAGTGTAAAACTACTGAAATCCATTTGAACCCTGAAATCTAGAGTTCACAAACTCAAATGTTGATGTTGTTCTAGCAAAATGTAAACAAATTTCATTTTTTACTGAGTCAAAATATTGCCCACAAGACCTGAGGACTAAAAAGTCAAATTCCATCTATCTACCACCTCAGCCTTCAATATGATCAACTCTGTGGTCTCTATCTAATGTATCTCCCAAGATTCTGGACAAAATCTAAGACATGTATCTTACATGTAAGATATAATATATCTGCCACAGCTGCTTGGGTGCTTTGAGTAGCTGAGGGTAAAGAGCACTGGACTGGGAGTTGGGAGGCACCATGAGATAAAGGCTCAATTTCCAGCTCTGCCTTGAGCTGCTCTATGCCCTCGGGGCAGCTCACTTAAACACTCTGGATTCAGGCTCCTCATTTATGAAATAAGGGGCAGGACTAAATGATTTCTAAAGACCATTACAAAGAGTGGCCAGACTTCATGGAAGTGATTTAGAGAATTATTCATTTCTTCTTTTACTTGGATATATGTGCCTCTATTTGCTCATCTCTGAACTATTCAGTTGAAACAGCTGAGTTGCATAGATACTAAGATGCTTAAATGACATAAAGAAAAAGTTACAATGTATTGGGGGAAAAAAACGTGCTTTTTGGCTTTAAGATCCTCATGATAAAAAAGTAGCTATTGGCTATTAATCCATTTAAATTAAACCTAGCACAAATAATAACATTAAAGAGCTAATTAAAGTACAGCTGATAATGTTTGATTTTAGAATTAGTGAGTACCTGATAGAACATGGTGTGTTTATGCAGGGGTTTACAGAGAAGCAAACTTTCTCTGCACTTGCCACACAACAATGCTTATCTGTGGATCTCAGAGATGTAGTAATGTGCATTAATTTTCCTAACAACATAGTGATACAGGTAAGTATTGTTATCCCCAATTTGCAGATAATAAACTCAAAGATCTTATGTGGGTTTCCCAAGTCTTCAGCATCAGAATAACTCTATTTACAGCTCCTAACTTTCCATTTTCAGTAGTTTATCTCAGATTACTCGAAACCTCATGGCCTCAGTTAGGGGTGAGTACAGCCCTCTGGATATAAAGGCCACTGTCATAAATCCAGTGCATTGGGAGCAGAAGTTGACCAACATGTGGTATCAACATGTATGCTTTCTTGAAATTATGCTGTTGACATTTTGTTGACTTTCTTCTTAACTGTTGTTTTTGTCAGAGCTCTTCTATAGTAAAGATATTAACCTCTTATCAAAAGTACTGCAGGTATTTTTCTTCTGTGTGTCTGTGTGTGTCGGGTCTTTCAAATCTGTATATGGTTTTATGGTTTTCTTTTTGGTGTAAAAGAAATCTAATTCTTTCTATAGCCAAATTTATCATTTTTCCCTTATGACTATTATTTTTCAAACATACTTTGAAAGACCTTTCCCAGTCCAACATTATATAATTCTTCAGCCATATTATCATCTCATATTACTATGTTTTTAAAAAAAAATTCACATATAAATCTTTTAACTCTTTGGAATTTGTATTAGTATGAGAGACAGATGAAGATGCACTCCCTCACAAATAGATGAATTATCATAATTTCAATGAATAATTTTTTTCTTTCTGATTTGATGTGCCATCTTTATAATATACTAAGAGACAGTGGCTCCATTTTATTTTTCTATGTGAGAAAGTGAAGCAAGTTTATGAATCTTGGCATACAGAAAATATTTAAGTTCCTAATCCATGATAGGTAAGGTTGGGTAGGGAACAACAGGGTACCTATAACATTCTACAAAGTAGAAAACGGAAGCAATTTTGTGTTCTTGGACTATGTCTGTCCCCAGTGGCTGAGGGTGTAGAGGGCAGGGAAATTTTTAGGTTTCACGAAGCCAGGCAATGAAGATTAAGTGTTTTAGTGGGTTCTCTTGTGAAGACCTCAATTATATTGAATTGATAGAGAAGTTAGAAGAAGCTTGGGCAAATTTGGCTGGGATTAGGTGGTCATCGTTAAAGTAAACAAAGATTGGTGAACTGTTTTTATAGTAGCAGTTGATACTCCAAGAAATAATATGTACCTGGTCCTAAATGTACCGACCCTTCTAGCTTTAGCCAAAAATCTACCTGAATGAGGTAGGGAAATGACTGTCTCCACTTTCTCCCCTCTCTTTTAGAGCTCCCTCAGCATCATTTCATCTTTCCCAAAGAACTCCTCAGTATCCGTTGTACTTTCTGCTACATGCCGATCCCAGCTGGCCATTTCTGCCCCTCTGCTTAATCTGGTCCTTCAGTTTGGAAGGCCTTCATTCCCTCTACCCAATAAATTAAAACATATCAGATTCTTTTAATGCCACCTTCATGAGGATTTCTCAGATTCTCTAGTTCAAGTTCAATCTTCTCTTATTTTATAGGAATGGATATAAGTAATACAATATTACCTTACAATGCAAAAATTTGTCTCCTCTAGGCTATGAACTTTGAGGTTAGAGTACATTTCTGTTCATCACATCACATTTAGTGTCTAAAGGCTTGATAAATGTAAGTTCAAATGAATAGTTTAATTTATACAGAAGAATTAGAAAATTCAACAGTAGATCCTTTGCCCAAAGTATTTATGTCACAGATGCTTCTCCTTAGAAATCAATGCACAGTATCTAATTAAAATAGTAGACAGAGAAAAATGGTGATTTAATCCAAGCACAGTACCTCAAACCTGCAATAATGATTTGTCAAAAGGGAAAATTGTCAGCATGATAAGACTGCAATAGTAAAAAATGATTGGGGTTTTACAGAGAATGTGTGAAAGCTAAGAAATGTTGGGACTTTCCAAGCTGCTGTAGTGCAAAATCAGTTAGATCATTTTAATGCCAGCTACTATAAAGTTAAAGGATGACTGACAGAACACACTGAGTAACTTTCAAAGCTCCAATCTCTCCCAAGTGATTTCTTTCTCCTTTTGCTCCAGGTAGGTGAGAAGAATTAGCATTTGCAGAAACTAATGAAGGCCAATAAATTACTTGGCCAAATCAATTTTCTCTTTAGTCTTAGGCTAGATTCCAAAGCAAGATATAAAATCACATCTATTTTAGGATCACTAGCTTAGCTCTGAAAAATGAGTAAGCTTTATAGGCATAGAAGTGGAAATGAGTTCTGTCCTAAATCTTACAGCTGTATTCAAGCTATAATTTGTTCTTAAATTTTTGTAAACCATCAAGAAGAAGGGAAAATTTTGGACAGGATTTTGACTCTTTCTTTGTATTTTTTATGGGCTGGGTACCTTCAAAGCATTTTATATGTATTAAACTAACTTAATTCTCATAAAACTTTATGATGTAAGAACTGTTATTATTCCTATCTTACAGATGAAGATGAAGACACTGAAATGCAGACAAATATGAAATGGTAAAATCACATTAGAACCTATATATTTGGGTCCCCCAATCCACACATTGTGCTACATGGTTAGATTGTACCTTCATATCTTCTCCCACACTTATATGTATCCTACCTTCAGTGTCATGTCCATAGCAGTCCTAAAGCTCATTTGCCAGATACCCAACTCTATGATTATACTAATAACAGTATTTTTAACTACTTCCTTAGATTTAAGGAATTTATATAGTGCCTTACTTTTAAAGGGTACCAAAACAGTCCAAGTAAACAGGTACACAAAAAAATGCACAGAGATAATCTCTTCTCGTACTGTCTTTAATTTACATTTAAGCATTTTAGATTATAAAACTAATGTGATCTTTAGAGACAAACCCTGAAAAATCAAAATAAAAAATAAATATCATCTTTAAGCACACTACTCAGAGAGAATTATTATTAAAAGTTTCCATAGTCTTCATCCTATATTTATGTATGTATTTTGTAAACAAAATTAGGTTCATATTCTATGTATCTTTTTTCAGTTGTCATGAAAATGAATTATGTTCATTTTCCTATGTTAAGCATTCCTACAACTAAAAGTACTGGGTCAAAGATTATGGACTAAAGTTACTTGATAAGTATGGAATCAAGTTATTTTCCAAAAGGAGTTCATCAAATTGCATTTGATTGAGGATAAGCACCATAGTATTAAAGATTATCTTTTCCAAATTTGCAAATGAAAAAGCTTTTTATTTTTATTTTTATATGAATCCCCTTGATTGTGAATGAGATTAAATGTATTTCAATATGTTTATTAGCCCTTTGCATTTCTTCTTTGAATGGTCTATTAATGTCCTTTGCCTTCCCTTCAATCCCTACCCCATTGGAGTGGTAGTGTTTCCCTTATTAATAAAGATATTAACCTTTTGACATATTTGTCAGAGATTTCCAATTTTCTTTGCTTTTTAGTATTATATATATCGAAATAAGAACCCTGATTACTTTATTACATACAAATGACTTAAGTAATTTATCCTGGAACCTAGAGGTAACCACTGTTAAAAATTTGGGCCTATTTTCCAAAGAGCCATATTTCACACAATTCTGTACATAAGATAGTGTATGTTTAAGATAAATTTTATTAAATATGTATACATGTGTCTGTATAAATACATGCATATGTCTATTTAAAAAAATTAAACAATACAGGTGCATATGCAAGTCATTACATGTATTTTTTTTAAATGCTGTATTTTTAGCTTGCTACATAGTCTAATTGAATTAATATAGCCATTTTCCATTAATTGGACATTCAATTTGCTTCTATTTTTGTTAACACTATTATCTTAAAGCAAAAAGTACTACACTATTAATTAAAGTATATTATTAGAAACTGAATTATTCAATTAAAATATTTAAATATTTTAATGATACATTCATCAATTTCTGGATATTATGCCAGTTTGTTTTAGACCAACAATGTAAAATAGCTCATACTACCTCAGTATCATTAGCATCTACTATTATTTAAACTATTTTGAATATTTTAGAGTAAAAATGCACAAACAAAAAATGAACTTCCTCCTAATGCTATTACATATTATTCATTAAAATTAACATACTCATCTTCATCCCCATTGAGTGGTTTCTTTGGAAAGAGCAGGTTTTTAAGCCAAACCAACTTATGCTTGAATACTGGTGTATATTCACCATATTCTTACATATTCTTCTAACCTTAATCTAGAAAATCAAAGCATCACCCCATATTATAACACTTAACTTTCTAACCAACCTTATAGCAGTAATTATGATAGGTTCTAAATAGATTTCAGTACCCATGCATTTTATTTACTTATTCATAGCTGTAGTTTTGTATATGGCTACTAAATACATTTTTTAAATTCTTATTTTTTAATTATCATATTTTCTACTGTTTCAATAGATAGTCTGATGAGAACTATTTCATTCCTTTCTTTTCAATTTACTGCCATATCCTCCAAATGGCTGCTGCCACAGGAAGTGGTCATGGATGATACAGTCAACAGCCAGCTTGGAATAGTGGAAAGACCACTGGAAGAAGACATCTGGGGTCCAGGTCTCAGTCCTTTGATTTTGAGTTAGTTCCTTTTGTTGAATGGACAGATAACAAACACTTTCATCAAGCTATTTGCAAAACACATCACAGTTCCTCTGGTCCCATATGAGGATATATTCCAATACAACATCAGCTTTTAAATAATTTACTTTTAAAACCATAGAAAAGCAACCCATCTTGTCTTTCAGGATCAAGCATGAAAGGGTATCATCCCAAAGGTCATGAACTTTGGCTTAAGTTCTGGTTCTGCTGGGAAATTGAAGATGTTACCTAAAGCAGACATGTTGTCTGTCCTCCAGTTTTCCCGTCTATTCCTTCAACTATGTTTTCTTGCATATTTGGCATTGTTTACTACTGTGGCTCTAGTCTCCTTAGAGTTCGTATTTGCCTATTTAACCATGATCTGAATTCTAATACTGATGAAGATAGACAACTCCCTGTCAACTTTATATCTCATATCTTTTCCTTGTGGGATTTCCTTTCTAAAGAGCCTGTGAGGCAGATGATTGTACAGACCAGTTGATTTCTACCAGTCTTCCAGTCATGGAGATTTTTGGCCTCACTTTTAGCTCTTCAGTTTTTCTCCTCTCAGCAGGAATAATAGGTTGGGCAGAGGATGCCTCATTCTCCCTGAAGGCTGTATTTTGAGGCAACTCAGCTTTCTTTCTTGCGTAAATCCTCTCCACCCTTTCCAGGAAAAAAAAATCCCTAGGCAAAATAAATCCCTAGGTGTATTTACTTCAGAGTCCTGGATGAATGCCAGGGAAAAATCGTATTTTGTCTCTTTTAATTTGGACTCTTAGAGAGTTCCTATGTCCTATGGTTTAACTCACTGGTCTACACTCACCTTCAGTTATAGGATATGTGACCAATGGTAAACAAAGTATATCTCCAGGAAACAGGATGGAGAAGTCAGGGGTTTGTCACTTTGGGAAAACTTCAATTATCCCATCTGTGAATCTTCTCCCAAGAACACACACTACCTTAGCATTAGGGACTGTAGGGATTGAACTGAACTATTCTGGGAGTGTGTGTGTGTGTGTGTGTGTGTGTGCCATTTGTGTACCCTGTCTCAGCCCCCTACAAGTACAACAAAGGGTTGGCCAATTCCCGTGGGATTTCTAAGGTCCTTTCTCAGCCTGACAGTCTCATATTCTTCGTACATTTCTAAGGGACACTACTCTCTGGGCAACTGTTTCAATAGTTTGTGTTTGCATAGAAAACAGCCCTTTACCACAAAATGCCACATGAAACGAGGAAAGACACATTTAAAAAAGGAAGTCAAAATGATCAGGAAAAAGACTGCAGCCTTAGCTGGATCCAAGGTAACTGATATCTCTATCGCCTCCTGCAGAGTGGGGGAAGTAATTTAGGTATTAGGAACTGGTGGTTTTCAGAACTGGGAGAGCAGCATTCACTGGCTGCTCTCCCAGGCACAAATGTCACCCGCCTGCTGCAATCTTCATTCAGGGACAACAGGCCATGGGAGAAAAAGTACCTGCCTCTGGAAACCATTTCCGCTCACTCTAAGTATGGTACACAGTATGGTACATAGGAAGCCTTGGTCCAAAAAAATAATAAAACATAAAGATAAGTGGGTTCCTGGTGTCATTTTTTTTTGATCCCAGGGACCCTGAGTACAGAAGAAAGTGAAGCACTAATGGCATTAGATAACAGGGCCTAGTAGGCTAAGTGTTAGAGGTGACTCCTGAGGACTGTTTGCCAAAATGGAAAATCAAATCAACTTTACAAGTAGAGGAAAATGTTGTGGTAAGAAGTTCATGATCAATTTGAGCTTTGCAATATCCTATATGTCTGTCCAGATTAGTTGAGAAAGTCTTATTAACATGCAAAGAAGGATGCAGTTGTTTAGGGCTATATAATCAGAGCATTAGGATGCGTATCAGGCACTGTAGCTTAAGAACATAAGATTTCACAATTTTACAGCTTTCTATACCCTGGTTCCTCTGTTCCCTCCAATGGGAAAACTCAAACGCACTCTTCAATATCCATATCATTACCTTTTTCCTTCAGTTGATGTGGCACCTGGGTGTCTGCTCTGGGCCCAGAATTGTGCAAGCATCTGTGGATTTCTTGTCTCCATTAGGCAACCAGTTACTTTTGTGCCTAAATTTTTACCCAGCTCTGGGGATATCTATACTACTACAGATCTCATCTCATTACTTTTTAAATTCTGTTTTCATGAACCACATACTAAAATATGAGCTCAAGGGCAAGGGTGATGCCCACTTTATTTCTGTTCTTCTTGCAGCTTGGAAAGTGTGCAGAATAGACATTCAATTTCTATTTGCCAGATGACTATTCTGGTTTGATCTATAGGAAATATCTGTGAAGCAGGCACGGCCTTATTACCCCAATTTTCAGATAAGGGAATTAAGTTATAGAGGGGTTAAATGTTATATTCAAGTTCACACATAAACTATGCTTCAGGCGGCATGCATCCCTGTGCCACACAAGTCGCCCTGCCACAGAAGAGATTGCCCTCTTGCATGCATGGCCCGACAATGGGGAAGGATTCAGTCTGGAGCAAATCGATCTATCTGCATGCTCTGCAGGAGAAATGAGAGGTCCCGTTGCCACAGATGACTTAAGATAGTCCTTCCCCTTTACCAGCTTTCTCCCCTTAATGTTGATCTGTTGAGCTTCCTACTGTTACAGAAACAATAAACTGACTTAGTTCCAGCTTTCTAAGCCTGATTCACGTCTTGATTAAAAAGTGGTGCAACCAAATAGGTGTGCCTCTGACCCAGGTGGTTAAGCCAGATCTTCTGGCCTATGGAAACCACTGGTTTGATTTTGTAAGAAAATGTTATTTGCATCAATCATTAACTGGGCAACTTTGCAACAGTCATTACAATGAGATTAAAAAAAAGACTAGAGTGTTGCATCTAAAAAATATAGGTAATTTCCAGCAAAGACTGAAATTTGCTTTAGGATTAAAATACATGTCACTTTAATGTAAAGGGAAACCAAGTATTACAGCCTCTTAACAACAATGAAGAAATCATTCTTCAAATGGAAACCGCTGTAGCTGTGTTCAAATCATAGAAAGAAACATGTGGCAAAGTCAAGCTTCATTATAAATAAACTGAACACGCACACACACACACACACAAGCTATGGAGCTGCTGGCCTCAACACAATGACAATACATCTGAGGAATTTTTTTGTACCTCAGTTGCTAAGAAAATGAAATGGATATACTACTCGCATGTATATCCTTATGCACTCTTCTTTAATTATTCCTTTTTACTCACTAGGTTTCGTAATTCAGATAGTTTCTCTTCAGGGAAAGGGGTTTAAGCTATACTGTCAAAGGCTAAGTCAAGGACACTATAACAGATTCAAGGTGTGTCTTGAATCTGTGCATAAGTCTACAGGCAAACCAGAGCATTGATACTTCAGTCTGTGCATCTCTTTAAAAGATATATTCAGTTTCTTCTCTGCCAAGTCACTATTAAAATGGTCCATATTCTTATAGTTTTTATTTAGCAATCATAGTAAATTCTTAGTTATGGTCAATAACTGGAAGACTAGGAAAACTAAGACTCATGCATGATCCTCAGACATGAGGCCGCCTCCCCTTTTGATCTGCACTGTTAACTTTAGAGAGGAATAGATCAAAGATGCTTATTGGTTTACCTAACTGGGAAAACTGTCCACTTTGAGTTTTACCTCCTCTTCCTGCCTTACTGGGGAATCTAGACAGAAAAATGAAAGTCAAGGGTAAAATAAATAGTAGCTGGCTAAAAATTAGTTGACTTGATTTTATTCTAAGTTAAAATCATAGATCCATTTGGGATTTGTTAATGTTAGAAGGGTTATTAGAGATCATCCATTAGAGACAATTTTATTTCTGTTCACAGACACACCTGCACACATACACATTTCATTTTTAACATTAATGAGCCCTTTATTGAACATGGTCTTGCAATAAGACCCAAAAAAGAACAGGACTCAGTATCTGTCCTCAGACTTCCTGATCTATTGGTAGAGACATATTAAAAAAACAAAACTAATAAGCTTACAAAGTCAGGATGAAGTGTATGTAAATTATTAACTAAAATAAATACTAATAAAGTTACAAGTAACAGTTCTATGGAAACACAGGAGTGATTAATTCCCCGTGAGGAGATACAAAGTTGAGTCTTTAAGGTTGAGAAGGATTTAGGAGGAAGAGGAAGACATTCCTAAATTAAATTAAAACAACAGTGTGAGACAAAAAACAGAGACATGAAAGAATGTATTCAGAACAATAAGATGGAGTTAGGTGAGCAAGGGGGAGCATGGAAGATGGAAGATAGAGTAGGAAACATAGGTTCAGATAAGACTGTGGTGGACTTTTATCTTTATTTTTCCTATATTTAAGGCGAGTAAGCCTTTGTGATTTATAATTTATGACTTAACTTCTCTGAAGATAAAGGTCAGGACTACATTAGCTCTTATTTCCTATGACTCTATTTTTCTAACTCCTTGAATTAAAAATGTAAAACCTTCATGTGAATTGAAAGGATATCAAAGAGACTCTAGAACTAGAGGAATTGTCCTCTGCAATTGCTATTGCCAAAGATCAGCAGCAACTGCTCTTCTCCCTCCATCCTCTCCAGAGAAGTGTGCCTGCCAAGTCCACCCAACTGTCACAAGTGCATTTGCCCTCTGACCTTCAGCAAACAATGTGCAGAATGCCTTCTTAAACTGCTAGATGTTACACCCTTGTTTCTTTAAAGACTGACCTGCAAGGCTAATGAGAGAGTTCACTGTTCTGCCCATCTGGGGCTAACATTTACATTTAATACTGTAAAACCAAACCAGTCCTCCTGACAGATCCACAGCGTTGGCAGACTCTAACCCAGCAGGGGCTGGCCTATTCTTGAGATAATTTAAGGATTCAAACACAAGGACCCATTTCTTCATCATTACTCTTCAGTAGTTAGCAACCAATTAAGCATTTGCTTATAAATCCTTTTCCCATTATTTCCTAGGATTATAAGTGGACATACCCATAATGAGTGTCACTTTCTCTTCTTGTATCCCAGCAAGAAGAGCTAGGAAAGGAGAAAGATCTCTGCCAGTCTCTCTGGAGGGAAATGTGGTAGTCCAAAGACAAGGGATGAAGGAGAATGCCTGGCTTATAATGATGATAATATGAGCAGCAATTCTAAACACTGGTAAAAATAGAACTAGAAATGCTATACCATTAAGATACTTTAGAAATTGTATAACCAAACCTTTTCATTTTAGAGAGACAGTATAACACAAAACCCAAAAATGGAAAATAAGTGTCTCAATGTGTTGCAACTATTTTGTGATATGAAGTTGCTCTCCTCATTCTTAGTATCATATTCTTATTTTAAAGAATTACATGACCCACTGAATTTAACTAAGAAATACACATTTATATGTCACCATGACTGGTATTTCAAGGGTACCAGAATTATATCTTAGGCACCCCATCCAACTGCCTGAACTTCTACTTTAAAATCTGTTAAGTTTTAATCACTAGGACAGGTTATCTAATAAAATCTGTTTCTGGTGAAAAGGTTTTCAGTTTTCAGTTTGGGTCTTCTAAAAGATAAATAAATGTAACTCCAGGGGGAAATTCCTGGGGCAAAATACCTTTGAAACTGAAAGCAGTCAAAGGGAGAAATAAAGTGGGAGAAACGTGTTTATTGTTTATAAGCAGTTGTCCACTTCTGCTCTCCTGTGTCTCTCAAGACCCAGCTGCAGAAGAAAAAGGGGCCCCACCCAACCTTTCAGGTCCATATATGCCCTCGCTCCCCCTTGCAATATGGAGATGGCTACTACTCTCCACCCCTTGGAAACAACTATTGATATGGAGATGCATTAAGGCCAGGCAAGAGATTCTGAAAATATTGAAATTTTACCCACAGACACTCAAAGAAGTTTATGCCTAAGACACTCAAAGAAGTATAATGGGTGTTCAAGTATTTTGGGAGTTACCTTACAAAACGTTGGCAGCAAAGGGTACACCCAAGCCAATAGAATGACAAAATTAAATGGAAACAAAGAGAGGAAAAAAGTGACATTAAGATTTAGGTAGCTGTGTAGAAGGTAGTTTTCACTTCACACTGAATGCATAGAAGTTAGAATCTAGCAAGAGAAGGAACATCACTGGGGGTTAGGGTAAAAACAAGGAAATAGGCTCACTTGGGGAGAATGAGTTTGAGTCATAAAAACCTTATCTACATATTAAGCTAAATCAAGTGGGTTCAGTTCATGGCAAATTCGTACTTGTGCATAGTTTTTAATTCTATTTCCTTTCTGATGATTTGCACACAAAGTGGCCAATTGAGTACATGGGTCTTGAGGATATGTTTGATGACAGTATTTACTAACCTTTTGCACAGCATTTCATAATAACAGACTGAGGTGCAGCATCTGATGCTGTATTTGAAAGTACTTTGAACTTCACTTGGAGATCAGTAGCTGCAAGTCAAAGGCCTGCTTCAAGTCCTGGTTATGGTATCTGCTATGTCTGCAGGCTCAGGGAAAACCTGAAACTCCATTTTCACATGTATTAAATGAGAATGCCACCATCTACATCGCCTCATACAAGGATTGTCAAATGAGACAAAGTGTTTTATAAAGTTAAAGGAAAAACAGAAAAGCTCAAAATTACAATAGTATATTGAGGTTGCCAAAACCATGAGACATGCAATATCTGTGTGTACTCCTTATCATACTCCTTTCCCCAAAATACAGACAGACAAACATACAACTTCCTTCACATTTTGTCTTTCTCTCGGTTCACAACCATCAGCTAAACCATCAGCTCTCGAAAGAATTCAGTCACAGTGAAAGATAGCTGAGGAGTCACTACTAGATCTACCTAGTCCATTTTTATCTTCTTCCAAGTATGATATTTGTTTTAAATGAAATGCAGGTTATAAAAGAAAGCAAATTTGTCTTTAGACAAACCATAGAACGTGAAACATCTAGCCGTGAATTCAGTGTGTTTTTCTCCATAGCCAATGATATTTTTCTGATCTTCAGGGTACACAGACTGGCTGAATCTGTGTCCTCTTGTGCCCTCTCTTCCTCCCACAGTTATGCCAGTTACTTATTTATTGTAATTATGGAGCTAAAGGCCAGATTGCTGGAGTGGTTAGATCTGATGACATTTAAGGTCTCTCCTAATGCTAAAATTTCTATGATTCAAGAAAAAACAAAAAACAAAAAACCCACATTCAACCACAACAAAGTTTCACAAGCAAAAAAACAGAGATGGAGAGGAAGATTCAACAATATTTTTGTGTCACTTAGTATTTATGTTTGTTGGCTTAACGTCTAGAAAATCATTCTAGTCCCTGTTAAATAAAGGACAAAGTTATCTACAGAGAAGTGCGGTAGCCAGTATTGTATTCTAACTCTGCTAGGAATTGGCTTCTGAATTTCGAGTCATAGTCTGCTTAAAAGGAAATAATTTTGGCTGGAAATTCATCTTCTTTGTCTGAATTAACAAGATGTGTACAAAATTAATGAAGGCATACTCAAAGAGATCTCAGAGTCCATCAACCTTATTAAACACAGCTTCACTTCACAATGGTTTCTTGGAGCCATAAGGGCCTGAAGCTGACAGATTTACCATCTAAGGACTTTGACCTAAAATAAGATTTACAAGGGAAATTTTAGAGAACTAAAATAAATGCAAGAATGAGAATTACTCAAAGGGAGTGAGTCTGACATGATCAGAAGGGATTAAAAAATACAGTAAATGCCTTGGTACAGTAGAAGTTTCTTTTTTCAGACCCAAACATTGTAGGGGAAAGTACATACAGAACATTGCATCAAGATCAAGATGACATTTAGAGCTATTGCTTCATATCCTGGTGGCTTAGCTTCCCAGAAAAAGGAAAAAAAAAGTCTTTACCACTGGTCTTCCTTTGGGAAAGTTTTCACTGATTTATTGATTGTGGAGGGGGCCAACAAGTCAAAGGAGAGGCCCATTCCCTCTTCACAGTGAGGGGCCTTGATGTTTGAGGATACAGCTGCCTTCAGATGCACAGATAAAAGACACTAAGTGCAAAGTAGTAGTATTATCTACTTATTACCCCACTTATCTGCTTATTCCTTCCTTGAAGTCCTACTTCTGTCTACAGTATCAATCACTTCTCTGGCAGCTTGTCTCACTACAAAGGGATGATTTGACCCCCTGCTTAGCCCTCCAGAAGCAGCAGACTCGTGCAAGACTAATTCATTACATTACCAAGGCTGCAGGATGACATTATGTGGCAGCTGGGGGTGGCATGCTCTTAGAGCACAAATTCTTGAAAATGAGGCAGAAATGCAATGTACTTTTCCATCAAACACAACAGTCTGGGCACTAAACTTGGCACTGAGTAAGCCCCAAACACCTTAGAGGAAAGGGCTTGATACTCTCCAAGCAAATATGAGCTGCAGTTAGGCAAAATGACCACATGAGAACTACTTAACATTATCCAAAAAAGGTGATAGTCTCAAGTGGATACATATTGATTGGCAAAATATGGAGTTCCTTATATTAATAGGTACTCAATTTTTTTTTTTAAGGAAGCATCATAGAATAGTGAAAACAATCAGGAAACCTGGATTCTAGGCTGGTTCCTTCACCAACTGCAACCTAGAGTTTGTCACTTCACTTCTCTGAGTTTCAGTTTTCTATTCGCAAAAAAGTATTAGCAACCAGATGATCTCTAAAGCCAGTTCCATCATTGACATTCTAAATGAGTGAGTAGAGTGTTAAATTATTAAGAAAAACAAGTTGGCTTTTGATTAAATTCAAAACAGGTGCTCTGTTTGGGAAGAGAAGTGTAAAAGTTTGGGCCAGGGACAAAAAGCAAATTAACAGACTGTGTCTGTATGCAGATTCATTATAAAGGTTTGTTTATTTAACTGTCTTCATTAGCTGCTCTTAGTACATCAAAGGAGTGGTTTCCAAACCCTTACAATTAGCCATGTAAACAAAGGCACAATTTATCACTTCCCCAAGCTCAACAAACAAGGTTTCCGATACACTATCAAATCCTACTGAGGATAATATCCTGACTAAAAATCATTAAGTTGGGCACGAAAACATTACACAGGGTCTTGTACAGAGAAAGTTTTCAACACATATATTTTTTAAATATAATTTATTTTATTATCATTAATTTACAATTACATGTGCAATATTACGATTATTAAACTACCCCTTCATCAGGTCCCCCCCACCAACCCCATTACAGTCACTGTCCATCAGCGTAGTGAGATGCTATAGAATCACTACTTGTCTTCTCTGAGTTGTACTGCCCTCCCCGTGCCCCCACAACATTACATCTGCTAATCGTAATGCCCCTTTTTCCCTCTTATCCCTCCCTTCCCGCCCATTTTCCCCAGTCCCTTTCCCTTTGGTAACTATTAGTCCGTTCTTGGGTTCTGTGAGTCTGCTGCTGTTTTGTTCCTTCAGTTTTTTTCTTTGTTCTTATACTCCACATATGAGTGAAATCATTTGATACTTGTCTTTTCGGCTTGGCTTATTTCACTGAGCATAATACCCTCTAGCTCCATCCATGTTGTTGCAAATGGTAGGATTTGTTTTCTTCTTATGGCTGAATAATATTCCATTGTGTATATGTACCACATCTTCTTTATCATTCATCTACTGATGGACACTTAGGTTGCTTCCATTTCTTGGCTATTGTAAATAGTGCTGCAATAAACATAGGGTGCATCTGTCCTTTTCAAATTGGGCTGCTGCATTCTTAGGGTAAATTCCTAGGAGTGGAATTCCTGGGTCAAATGGTATTTCCATTTTGAGTTTTTTGAGGAACCTCCATACTGCTTTCCACAATGGTTGAACTAATTTGCATTCCCACCAGCAGTGTAGGAGGGTTCCCTTTTCTCCACATCCTCGCCAACATTTGTTGTTGTTTGTGTTTTGGATGTTGGCCATCCTCACTGGTGTGAGGTGATATCTCATTGTGGTTTTAATTTGCATTTCTCTGATGATTAGCGATGTGGAGCATCTTCTCATGTGCCTGTTGGCCATCTGAATTTCTTCTTTGGAGAAGTGTCTGTTCATGTCCTCTGCCCATTTCTTAATTGGATTATTTGCTTTCTGTTTGTTAAGGTGCATGAGTTCTTTATATATTTTGGATGTCAACCCTTTATCAGATACGTTTTTTATGAATATATTCTCCCATACTGTAGGATGTCTTTTGTTCTACTGATGGTGTCCTTTGCTGTACAGAAGCTTTTCAGCTTGATATAGTCCCACTTGTTCATTTTTGCTTTTGTTTCCCTTGCCCGGGGAGATATGTTCATGAAGAAGTTGCTCATGTTTATGTCCAAGAGATTTTTGCCTATGTTTTTCTAAGAGTTTTATGGTTTCATGACTTACATTCAGGTCTTTGATCCACCTTGAGTTTACCTTTGTGTATGGGGCTAGACAGTAGTCCAGTTTCATTCTCTTACATGTAGCTGTCCAGTTTTTCCAACACCAGCTGCTGAAGAGGCTGTCATCTCCTCATTGTATATCCAAGGCACTTTTATCAAATATTAATTGACTGTATATGTTTGGGTTAATGTTTGGATTTTCTATTCTGTTCCACTGGTCTGTGGGTCTGTTTTTGTGCCAATACCAAATCGTCTTGATTACTGTGGCTTTGTAGTAGAGCTTGAAGTCAGGGAGTGTAATTCCCCTGTTTTATTCCTCCTTCTCAGGATTGCTTTGGCTATTCGGGGTCTTTTGTGGTTCCATATGAATTTTAGAATTATTTGTTCCAGTTCATTGAAGAAAGCTGTTGGTAGTTTGATAGGGATTGCATTGAATCTGTAGATTGCTTTAGGTAGTATAGCCATTTTGACAATATTGAGGTGCCGAGTCCTCTCGGGTGTAGCTGCACGCTGTGCGCTTTCCTGTGTATTCTCGTCTCTCTTTTAGGAATAGATGTATTTTCTGTGTTTTTGTAGATAAAAATAGTGTTGGGAGGAGATTTCTGCCGCCCTGCTCACACCGCCATCTTCCCAGAAGTGGTTCTTTCAACATATTTTAAGAAGTGAATCAATCAATGAATTTGCTGAATGTTGATGAAAACTGACCTATCGATTGGTGTAAACTGACATATCCCAGACATTTTCTGCTTTAGTTGAATGAAAGCCAAGATCTCTTTCTCTGATAACCAAGCTATCAACCAAACAAATGCTTATTCAATCCTAAGTAGTATCAATACTATCAAGTATGCCTAATAAATTCAGAAGGACTCAGAGAGTCTGAAGTATTATTAAAAAGAAAGCAATCATAATAATTAAAGAAAGTGAGGGTTTCTTCAGGCCAATCAGGTGATCAATGCTGAAATATCTTTCATGGATAGCTTTATGATGAATGTCAGCTGCACATAGAATATGAACCAATACTAAAGAACATGTATCTCCGAGATCTTATTCTTTTAACTTGGAGCTCCAGACAAGAGCTATATTTTCAACTGTTAACAGTAGAAAATATTATGGGTGCCATTATGGGTGCTTTTAATAACATTTAATTACATCAAAATCCCAGAGAGTTAATGTCCTTAAAATGGCACGAGATACAGATTGTATGTTGTTGTGAAGATCGAGGGTAATAATAAATGTGAAATAACTTTTTTAAACTGGAGAAAGTTATTCAAACATAAGATATTTTATTTATTTGCTTGTTTTTGATGAATAGTATCATTTTCTAAATCCTTACTGCAATTAGCTTTGATTCATGCAAATGAAAACCTCTGACACAGAGCATGATTTATGCAGTGGAAGTGACTGATTAATCTCAAGAGAAAACTTGCCACTAAACGTTTTGTCCTGCCTGACAATCTTTAGCAGTGACTTGGATTAGCGTCTTCAAATTTGCATAAAGTCAGAGAAAAATGTTCTTCAAAGGAAAAAAGAACAGCCTCCTAGGCACAACACTTTTTGATACTTCCCCAAAGGCCCAAACTTCTGCTGCTTGATTCTATTGCAAATGGCTTAATAGATGTCAAAGAAGCATTTTACATTAATATCTACACATTCCTGATGAACAAAAAAAAGCAATAGCTGATATCTAGGAATAGAAAAACATTCAAGAAGGATGGGCAAGAAATTGTTGGAGGACTAGCTTCTGGTTCTCAAAACTCATATCAAACAATGGCAGTTAGAACCAGCCCCATGTTAACAGAATGTTGAGGGCCGCTTACTGTGTAGTCTCCAGTAGGTTCTGCATGGCAGTCTGAAGCCTCAGATTGCACCAATTCCTTACAGAGATGGGCTCACTGTACCTCCAAACCATCCAGCAAACATTGCTGAGCAGTAAATGGTGCCAGGGTTTGTAATGTGTTTTATAGAAAAGAAAGTAGTGATTCCCACTTCCATGGAACCTGTAGCCTGGTGAACAATATGTTGTAACTTATTAATCAATTTGTGACTCATTATTGGAATATAATCAATAATGGTGACAAATTTTCAGTCTTTAATAAAATTAACCTGGGATGTATTCAGCACTGCCAAATTTAATGTATAAAGTGGGTGATCAACATGGGTAAGAAGGTTCTAATTCTGAAAAAAATTAGCATTAAAATAAGGACATATTTTCTAATGCCCTGACAAGTTTTCATTGAAGGTAAGTGACAAGGAGGAGTTCACTTTGAAGGATGGCATGCTTGGATGTCTACATGGGTACAGTCATTTAAAAAATTCTCTTTTGATGCATCCTTAATAGGATACATAAACCCTGAAGAGTGTATATTTATTATAATCATATTTTTACTCAGAGACCATATTATTTTATCTATTTGATTAATTCTAAACAAATTATTATGCTTCAAATGAAGCATAAATGGAAGAATACTAAGGAAGGATCAAACATAATTCCTAAATCCACTGGGCATACAATCTCTCATCCAAATAGTTGGTAGAACTGGTTTGTCAGACATAATCACAACAAAAATACACACACAAATAGCAATATCTGTAGCATTGTTTTATGTCCAGTATTCTCAAAGGGCCTGGCTAGACATAACATTTAATGAAATAAAATTTTACTTTTCTTTTTACCCAAAATAAGTTTTTGCTCTGCTTTTTAATTTGATCATTACATAGAATCATAGTATTAGAGGATGGTACAAATTTTAGTATTTTAATATTAAACATTTAAAATATATACACAGGCACAAATAGAGTTAGCAAACAACAGTGAACATTTATTAAGCACCTCTTAATTCTAAGCATTATTCTTAATGCTTTCTTTACATGGTCTAATACTTACATCAGCCTGTGAGGGAGGTACCATTACAATCTAAATTTTACAAATGAGGGAAGCAGCATAGGAAGATGAAGGAACTTGCCGTGTCACACAACTAGGTAAGTAGTAGGAACAGGCTTTGAAAAGGGCTTCTGTAGCCAAATTACCTTGCCTTTATGCTGACCATGACATGATACTTCCCTGGCCATCTCTGTGCACATACCTTTACTTCTTGTAAATGTCATGGGCTAGAAATTTGTACATGTTCTTTTTCAGCCTCTACTTTATACATTATATGCACTTGAATCTGTATACAAACTCTCACTATGGCATCGATATGCCACTGTCAAATACATTTTCAATATATGCCTTTGTCACAACCTAATGTTAAGTCAACCATACAATGATAAGTCAACCCTTATTGCATAATTGGTACTATTATATCATAGGTACTTTTAGTGCACATAGTACATTTGGGATTTTTATGGTCAGAATTATTTATTGTTTTTAATAAAGAATGGAAGCAATTGATTCATAAAAGTGTTTTGACTTTTTCTTTCTTTTTCTTTTTTTTTTTTACTATTTGTCTTTCAAGATTTTGGAGCAGTTTGACAATTACATAGAGATTTAAAAAGAAAGTAAAAAAAATTGCAACTACTTTTACACTTTGATTCAAGATTTTTTTAAAAAGAAAAAGAATTACATAATAATAACACCACTACCAAAATAAAATTTAAAAAATGGAATCTTGAAGCTGGCAAAGGACTGTAACTTCTATATAAAAACACCCCTTAAATTGTTTTAAAATTTATTTCAAACAATCCATTGTGTTTCATGATGGGCCTAATAAAAGTTAAGTTAAATAAATAAAAAGGTAACCTTCATTGAGCAATGCTTTTGTGATAATCTTTTTATATTTACCATCTCATTTAGTTTTTGCAATAATCATATTAATCCCATTTTTATAAAAGAAAAAAAAGACCTAAAGGTTAGAAGAGGATAGTTATTCACACACCCAGGGTATTTGAACACAGAGCCTAAAGAATTTAACCCTTGAAATAAATCTCTAATAATAAATTATTACTTGATTTGCTTTATTTGTTGGTATACTATATGAGATTTCACTCTTATGGGTTATTCTAGAACACCCTTGATATCTAAATCTAGATGTTTGAATATCAGTTATCAAATTATTTGTAAGTGAAGAAATTGGACCTAGAGAGCGTGAGTGATGGGTGTCAGACCACTCAGCTAAATGACCAGGCTTTAGGCTCCCAAACTTCTAAGGTAGCGCTCTTCTCTCTACAACAGTCTTATTTTTGTATAGACTGTACAGTCTATAGGAATGTTTGACTCAATATTTTCTTTCTTCTTGTTATTCAGTCATTAGATAATGGTTCCTTTCTGTTGCCCAAAAGACAGTTTAGTATACTAGATTCACCATGGTAAAAATTGAGACTCATGGTTTTCCAACCATCAGCTACATTCTAACTGAACTTGATAGATGAGTAAGACTGGTTTCATCATATGGCTACAGATGAGGAATTAGAAATTAAAACCAAACTTCAAATTTGCTTACTCTCAAATGATTCTGGATATTCCTTCAAAAAGAAAACCAGAAAAGAAGCTGTCTATTTTATCCTTCCCCATTCAGACTTTCATCAGATGAAGCAAAAAACTCAATTTCTATAATGCTATGAATAGCATCCCTTTTCTACTGCACAAACTGAGAGATTGGCACACTTTAATTCTTTGTCTATTTTCACTGAATTCAAGTTATGAACTATCTCTATTTAGTTACAAAATGTAGACAATCAGAATAAGAGCACATTACATGAGTCATTACCACTGAGGATTTTTTTGGTAGAACTAGATAAGCAACTAGGTCAGAAAAGGAAAAACAAACAACTACTGACACCTCAGTCATTGATTAAAATTCTATTACACAATGAAGAAAAGTTTGGGGGTACATACTCTATAATTATCAAATTTCCTTCATAGATTAAGAACTTTTTACATGTTTGTATGAAGGCATGATTTGTTACATGGCCAGATTTGTGTCAATCCATACTTTATATCTTTTGCTCCACATTTTATTTGTTCATTTAAAAATACCAGCAAAGACAACATATACTTAACATTTTCATAAAATCTCCCCTAGGCTGTAGGATGAGGGATCCAGGAGGTTTGCATGTGATGAGGAGGAAAGATTACATCAAGAGAGCTTAATTCCTGTCACCTCAAAGAACAAATGCAACCAAGACAAAAATTCTTTTTCAAAGAATGAGGCAATTGTTGCCCTAATTGCTTTTGTTTCTGTTGTTGTTTCAAAGTGGAGTGGGTGAGTTGGTACATTTTTTTAAACCAAAGGACAGATTCTGTAATGCAACATTTACCACTGTTTTCTGAAAATTGTGATTTATGCGTAAAGGGAGGTTTTTCAGAAGAAATCTGAATGAGGAGACAGTCTGTAGAAAGACATTCCAATGAACTGGTTAGGCAAGTAGTTGTTTGGAAGGAACACTGCCTCAGGACTTGGGAGGAAGATAGAGGTAGCACATTAGTGGAGGGAGTGGGAGAGTAACAGAAGGAGTTAGTTACTTCTCCTTTCACCAGCTCCAGACAGTATTCATATTCATGACTAATCTGTATGAGTGCAATCCCTCACCGCCCACCTCGCCTCCACAAAAAGCACTGATTAGAAAGTATGCATTTTCTCAGATATAAAAATGTTGCTTTTGTGTTCTGATTTTGCAAATCCCTCCATCCCCCCTTGCCCCAGAGAAAAGACAGATAAATAAACTCTTTAGATTCCTTGCCTCACAGCCATTATTTAGAACAGGTTTTGGTTATCCATTTCAAACAGAGCACATTGGTTTGTATGTGCTTTTCACTAATGATTCTGGAAAATGGGCTATGTTCTCATCAAAGCCACATTAAGGCATAAGTGTCCTAGCAAGACTGAATTCAGAAGCCAGGGGTCGGTGCTTTACCCATTACAGGGGATGAAGGAATTGAGTAATCACCTCGTCCAGCTCCAAGTTTTTACACATAAGAAAGCTGAGACCCAGAGGGGGACGTTATTTGTTCCTTAACAGAAAGCCAGTTAGTGACAATGGCATGAAGGCATGAAGGAACCAAACATCCAGACTCCAAGGCCAGTGTTTTTTCACTAAACCTCACAACTGCTAAAGTTTGAGTGCCTTTCAAAATGCAAGAAACAGTAAATTTAAATAAGCTCCAAATTTAAATCTCTAAATTCCCTTCCTAAGCCAAAGGACCTCCTAAGAGCTTAATTTTACATGTGATATCTTCATTCTTGAATCTCAAGAAAGAGACAACACACTGAAATGCGTTTGTTTTCCAGTATCAATTATTCACAAAATAGATCTTTTTTTCCTTCTCCATAGCTCCCTGAATTTTCCTTCTATCCCATCAATTTTAAGCCACTGAGCCATCTCTTTTTCTAACAGGCTACTGATGAAAGGCAAATAAAATACTTTCGTTAAATGAGAGGCAGTTGTGTCTATTTAATTCAATAGCAGAGATGGTTTGTGTTGATTCCCTTCAAGGGCGGCCAATGTCACTAAACCCACAATGCCCGACTAAAGTTCAGGTTATAGAAAAATCATCTTTGTACCCAAACCCACAGATCTAAAATAGACGGCTATTTTTAAAAGCCATATTTTATAAGGCTCTGGTTCTAATTTGAGAGAAAGCATGGAGTAACATCCATTGGAATGAAGTGTACTCAATTCCAAGGCATATCATGTGGGTTTTATTTCAAATGTAGTTTCTGCTTCACTGTCTTGTGCCGTAGAGGCTCAAAATTGAGAGGTCAAAATACCTGCTCTCTTTCTACTTCGTTAAGAGGGTGTGGTGAGAATTGGCTTGAATAATATCCTATCCATTAAGAGCTCTTCAGCTTCTTGGGAGAATGATAAGTAAACACATGAAGTAAGAACTTTTAAACTATAGATGAATTTATGTCTTTTCTAAACACAAAGAATAACTTTGATAGAAAAAAGAGATCAAAATGAAGCTTACATCACTGCAGACAGTATACTTCTGATAAGCACCTCACTCAGTCAACCTCTCTCCACAAATGAGAGGCTCATGCTGCACAAACTGAGTGTCACACACATGCACACAGACACACACGCATGTGTATTTTTTTTACATTTTACCTTTTATCAGATGAAGACCCCCATCATCAGTCTCATAAAAATAACCCAGCCTTGTTTCTATCAGCCTTATTTTTTATCTTTATCCCAGCATTTTATCAGCATGATTCTTATATGATGTGAACACTGTCCTGAAGTTACACAGCCGATTGAACTCTGGCCTGTTGCTCAGTGCTGGGCACCCATTTATTGTCTTTTGTATTTATATCTCAACAAGTAAGCAACAAATATTTTCTTGTGTAGGATCATTTAGATAATCTATAATCTAGTTCATTAACTTCATATCTGATTCCCCTGCCAATTCTAAGACACAGGTAGTGATAGACTCAGTTCTTTTAAGCTTTGTCCCCCCAGTAGAGTATCTTGAACTTAGTAAATAATCAGTAAATTCTTGTTGAACTGACAGGAATACAAGCTTGAAATTTTAGTCATTTGGCAGGAAGATTCTTATGAACCATCTCTTTAATTAAAGAAAGCTAGGTATGAAACTTGTTTAACAACATCTTACTGATAAAGACACATGTAGCTAACCACTTCATATATTTAATTACTCCTTCTAAAGTATCACATTCTGCTGTTTGTTTTTTTTCCCTATGGCATAACCCAGCAGAACTTTCCACAGGTTTTAAGATGCATCACAACTAGAAATACATTTTTTAAAGTAGAAATTGACCTAGAAGTTTCTTCTCTGTCATTATGGCTGGGGCATCCTTGGGCAAGTCACTCCCCACTCGGAACCTGAGCTTCCCCAACCTATGAAAATATACATGTTAAAACATTGGATTGCACCAGTGTTTTTCAATAGTCAGAAGCACCTGGAGGGTTTATTGAAAGATTGTTGCTCTCCCTGTCATTCTGTTTTCTGAGTCAGTAGATCTGGAGTAGAACCCAAGAATTCGCATTTCTTAACAAGTTCTTAAATAATGCCGATGCTGCTGACTTGAGACCACATTTTGAAAACCACTGAATTAAACCGTCCAGGAGTCCATGAAGTTTTAACTTCACTATCACACTAAGATCCAAAACCAGGTATATCCAAAGCTTATGCTCTTAATTAGTAGGCCGGAAAAAAATAATACTTCATTATGTTACGATTACTGAATGACAACCAAATAACTAAAATAATATTTAGTAATTAAAATGAAACTGTTTTCTGTGAGTTCTATGAGACCTGAATAGACAACGGTATATTGGTTTTTAAAAGAAATCTGCTTCAAAATGTTATCTTAGTTTGGGAAAACTCAGTTCTCTAAGTTTCAATAGGAAAGGATGTTCCAGAAAGATTTTATAGCAGCATGCTAGCATATCTTCAAACATTACTTCCTTTTTTGGAAGTACAAATCTATACAAATTTCATTTTTTTCCTCATCAGAATTGCTCTACTTGAGATTAATAATTTCCTGTTGCCAGATTTACAATGTTCTAAAGAGTAACAGTAACAACTGCCACTAAGAACTGGCCACGGGTGCTGACTGCTCATGTCTTATCGTGTTCTCTAAACAGCTTTTCTGTGGTATATCACCAATTGCATCATCCTCATTTTGTAGATGAGGAAACTGAGGCTCAAAGCATACCAGAATTTAGCCAAGGTCATCAGAACAGTGGATGACAGAGCCGGATACAAGGCAGAGAGCCATTTACCTCTTGAGCTGGAACTCTTCACACTATATCTCACAGTAGGTGGAAAGGCAGGTCTAGAAATCCAGAAAGCTGGGTTTAGTCCTGTCTCTTCCACAAACGCTATCAGAAATACTGGAGAAGACAACAGTAATCACCTTGGATCTTCGTTTTCCTGTTTATTAAAAGAAGGCTGAACTAGAACTCAATTATGTCCACAGTTCCTAAGACTAATATTCTAGAATTTTCCAATTTTCGTGGATTAAAACTATATTAAACTGGTTGCCAAGGCAAGGACAGGTGACTAATTGCATGTGTATTACTTCAAACAAATCAGATTCTCTTTAAGCCAGCATGCTAGGATTTCAACCTGATCAGTTTTTTAAGAGGATGCAAGGTCAAAATCAGCTCCTGTGTTTCTGCTAAAATCCCTTTCTGTTTATCTGCCCTCTTCAACTTTGTCATTCTGAATGCATACACACTGAGCACAGTGTCTTAAGTAACATTACTGAGGTTACACCAAAGACAGGTGTTAGGCGAACTATTTCCCTGGGGCTATCATTTCCAACTCTCCCTTCTCAGAACAGAGGGAGGGGATAGAAGGAGAAGGATTTCTTTTCAGATTCAACACAGGGACTGCAAACACCTTCCCCTAGGCAATAAATTCTCTGCCAGTGTGTGGCAGTTTACCCAAACACCAAAGTAAAAAGCAAACAGCCCCTTTTGTAAGGGAGGAGCTGTCACCTGTCAAGTGATATTTGTGAATTTCTAGAGAAGAGAAAAAAAAGAAAACCCTTTCCCTTATTTTATTAAGCAGACTGTTTGTTCAAGGTTTGAAATGCATACTTGTATTTAAGGTAAAGTCCCTGGCTTGGCTTGGCCCTCTTGAACAAAGTGGTGCCTTCCAATTGGCTATGCTGTACAAAGAACAGAACAGAAACACAGTGTGCCCTTCTGGGGACACCTGAACCTAGTCTAAATTGAGTGGATATTGATCTACCTCATCAGAACCTAAGGAACTACAAACACATTTTCCAAAAACTAGAGGGATTTTTCTGTGTGGATTATATTTTCTTGTTTGTTTCATTGTGCGGATAGAACTAATATACAAAAGGCCTATTTGGCACAATTATGGTTGAATGATTGTTTTAAGAGTATTAGAGATACTGAAAGCAAGACTTAAGAAGTGCCGGGTGGAAAAGGAGACAATGTTATGGCTATTCCCGTGTTCAAGGCTAATCGTAGGAGAAAGCTTAGAAGTATACTTTGTCTACCTCTTTTTCACACCTCTTTCCTCATATAGTTTGTTCCCATCCCAATTAGGCCTGCCTATCCCACTCATAGGTGCTCCATCATTCAAGCCGTCTTACTGATCTCTAGTCAAAATTACCATCACTTCCACGGATTGCAATAAAGGTTTCTCAAGAAAGAATGTTTCCTCTTGATGTACAAATGACTAAAAATTCATTTTGTTATCTAGAATATTTGCATTTTTAAAGATGAGATTATACAACCAAAATTGATTTCAAGTTTATAGACACTTCAGTGGGTGTAAGGGTAAATTGAAAAAAAAATCATGAAAAGAAATTTGATAATAAGTATCAATAACACAGGTGTTCATACAATTTTCTCAATAACTATAATTCTAAGCATTTAGCACAAGAAAATATGTTGTATATAAATGTTCTTAAAAATATGAATAAAGTAGTTAAATCTGTATATCTATGTAATGAAATATAATACAATTAAAGTTGTTTTGAAGATTAGTGAGAAAATGTTCATCACAGAATTCAAAGGAAAAGATTACAAAATTTATATATAACATGATCCAAATATGTCATATAAAAATCTATTTCTTCTAGAGAAAAATACTAGAAAAAAGACTAAAATTGTCATAATTATTATCACTAGGTAGGGATTATATATGTTTTTGATAATCCTAAAATTCTTTTTAATTAGTATGCATTGCTTTTATAATCAGAACAATTTTTTATTTTGTATTATAAAAAGTAATACATATTCACCTGTCTTACAGTTTTTATAAAAAATAGCATAGACAGACTAGTGATAAAAAAATACATTTTAATTGACTGTATATTTATATCCCAGAAACTTTGAATGAAAAAAATCAGATAATGAAAGAAAAAAAATCACAATTCTCGGAGTCTGATGATAAATGTTATGTCCATCCATACAAAAGAGGAAAGAGAGACTCATAGAGGTTATCAAGTTCACACAGGTAAAACTGGTGAAGAAATAATTCCATCTCCAGTGTATCTTACTAAAAATCATATGCCATAATTCTAATGTAAGAAATTATAAATCTCCATATTAAATATAAGGTAGTCATCAAAGTTAAAAAATAAAAATCTTCATTCAAATCTGCCTACTCTGAACTCTAGAGGTTTTCTGGAAGACACCAAAAGAGGGAAGTGGAGATGGGAGAAAACTAGGAGACTTGGAGCAAGAGAATGTATAGGAAGAACAAAAGGAAGGTGGTAGTGGTGGTATGAGGGTTGTCTGGAGGCCTAAAGGAGACCAAAGTGGGAAGGTAAGGGGAGGAAAATAGAGATGCCTTCCTTGAAGTGAGCTCTTAATATTAGTCAGATGTAGAGTTGGGTAACCTTGTGCACCAAGACACATAGAAAATAATTGCTCTTTGTATGATATATCAGCAACCATGTACTTTCCACCTTTGATCCAGGAAGAGGCACGCAGGAAGGGTGATTTAGAATGTTGGAGGGACTCATGCAGCAATGTTGTTAACCAGCCTCTTGTTGACTGACTGTGGTACTTAATGAAAAATACTTTGTTCACAGTGTGTTTAATATATATATATATATTTAAAGAATTACACTTATCAAATGGATACTTAAAACAACTGATCAAAACTATTTTGATACAATTCTATAATGCTAGGAATATCTATAGGTGTGGTTCAAATTGGGTTATATGTGTGTGTGTGTGCCTGCATATAGAGGCAGGGAGGGAGGAAAGGATGAGGGATGTATGGAGGCAACATTTAGAAACCTTTAATAAAAAATTTAGCAAATTCTAGCTTTTATATGGTTTATACTCCTGTTTATAAAACATAAGTATTTATATTTATTTGGAAAAATTCATTCTGATGAACAAAAGGGTACATGGAATTCCTTATTTTTCCTGATAATATCCCATCAGAAATGTAACATTGGTACAAAGAGAGAGTAACATCAATGATAAATATCCTTCAAATAAATACTCTTCTCTTTAAAATACATTTGCAATTGAAAGCAAAAATTATAAGACAAGCTGATGGAGTGTTTGGTGTACATAGATTTAAAATATGTGACAACTGTAATAACATGAGTGGCAGTTATGAAGCCAAAGTTGTGGTAAGTTTTCTACATTCCATTAGAAGTTGTAAAATAATGATTCCCAATATTGAAGATTTTGTGAATATTGTGAAAATTTACAAATATTGCAATCTATAAAGCAAACGTTAATAGGCAAAGAGATACAGCCAAAACCAAAAAAGAACAATTACAAATACTAAAAATAGATCAAATAATCAAAATGGTAACAGTAGAAAGAGAAACAAAAGAAAATGAAGGGAACACACAAACAGAAAATAAATGACAGACTAAAAATACACCATCAAAACAAAAACACATATTGATAAACACATTAAGTGTAAATGATGCAAATATGCCAATTACTAGACAGAGAGTGCCACAATCGATAAAAAGCAATACAACTATAGGCTGTCTAGAAGAAATTCACTTCAAATATAATGATACGTATAGGTTAAAAGTAAATGGATGGGGAAAAGATTTATCTGCAAACATTAATAAAAATAAAGTTAGATTGACTATATTAATTAAAATAAAGGCAAAGTAGACATCAAAGCAAAGTATATTACCAGGGATAAAAAGAAATATATAATGATAGATCAGTTCACCAGGAAGATGTACAAACTTAAATATGATGGATCTAAAAACAGAGTTCCATGAAGCAAATCTGACAGATTTAAAAGGAGAAAGAAACAAATCTATAATTAAAGTTGAAGATTTTGAAACTCTTCTCTCAGTAATCAGTAGAAATCCCGGACAGAAAACAAGCAAGGATATAGAAGAACTACATAATACCAAGACCGATGGGATCTAACTGACATTTATAGAACATTCCATCTAACACAAACAGAATATAGTCTTTTCAAGTGTCTGTGGTACATTCACCAAGATAAACCATATCTTGACTTATGGAAGAAACGTTAACAAATTTTAAAAAATTGAAGTCATACAAAGTATCTTTTTTATCATAATAAAATTAAAGTAGAATAACGGAAAGATAACAAAATATCTAAATATGTGGAAATTAAACAACATGCTTGTAAATACATATTTGTCAAAGAGAAAGTCTCAAGGAAAATTAGAAAATATTTTAAGTTGAACAAAAATGAAAATACAACATATCAAAATGTATGAGATGTAGCCACAGCAGTGTTCAATGGGAAATTTAGAAAAGTAAATACAAATGTTAAAAGAGAAGAAATATCTCAAATTCATTCATTTAAATAACCAATTTATGAAACCTAAAAGAAAAATAAGAGCAAAATAAACCTGAAAAAGCAAAGAAAGGAAATAACACAAGACCAGAAATAATGAAGCTGAAAACAGACAGCAAAGAAAAACAGTGAAACCAAAAAGCTGAGCTGGTTCTTCGGAAGATCAATACAATTGATAAATCTCTAGCAAGACCAACAGAGAAAAAAGAAGAAGCTACAAATTACTAGAAATGAAACAGGATATTATTGATCCCACAGACATTAAAAGGATAATAAAGGAATACTCCTCAAAATTCTACCCACATACAACTTCAAAACCTTTGAGGAAATTAATTCCTCAAAAACCACAATTTATGACAACTTACACACAAAAAACAGATCATCTTAGTCTCATTACTACTAAAGAAACTGAATTTAAAGAGCTCCCCCACCAAAAAAGAAATACTGAAGCCCACATGATTTCACTTGCAAATTCTACCAAATGCTTAATAAAAAATAATATCAATTCTACATAATACAGGATATGAAAGACACCTCATACAAAATACAGACTGAAATCACACTGAGGTTCATGAATAAGAGGATTGTCAAGATGAAGATGACCGTACATCATAACTACTAGTGCTATCTCTCAGTGGTGAACTTAACCCTCATTCCTTATAAACTGTAATTTGTTTCCTATCTGAGTCCAGAACTTGTAAAGCCTATAGGTTTATAACTGGTCTTATCATTCTAGACATTATAAACAATGCTGCAATGAAGCCTTCATTTTTGTTCGTGCATGTGTATGTGTGTATTTGTGTGTGTTTGTGTGTATACTTATTTATACTGAAATCGTTTCATGGAAAAAAATTCTTATAAATGGCACTTATGGGCAAAGGATTAGTGCCTTTAAAATTAAATAAATTATGGGCAAGTTGCACTCCAAATACATTTCATCAACTTATAATCCCACCAGAAGTGAAAAGAATGACTATTTCCTAGCCATCTCACCAGCACTAGATAGTATCAATCATTCAAATCTTTGCTGACCAGACAACTGATAAATAATCCCATTGTTTTAATTCAGAATTTTTTATTATTAGAGAAATTGAATATTTTATATCTGTTAAACATCTATAAATTCTTTATACTCTTTGTCAAAGGGGGAGATTTAATCTTTCTCTTATTAATTTTTAAGTATTTAGTTTATTAGGGCTATTAAACCTTTGTCATGTGTTGTAATTTTTCTACATAAACTTCATATTACCCAAAGTTTTCAGTTTTATCTCTTAAAATTTCTGAGCTTTACATTATGGTGTTTTAATAAATTATTTTCATAATAGCTACCCAAACTTGGACTACTTTTTTCTTTCCCTGATTTGATCAACTGACTCAAGTTTCAATGCCTAAATAAAAATCACCTTTCTGTAACACATTGCCTGTTACTCTTAGGCATATTAAATCATTCCTTTTGATGCCTTTAAAAAAAACATACATCTGAATACTTTCATAAGTGATATACATTCTGGCCTTTCTGCTAGACTGTGGTCTTTTCAAGGCAAGAGACCATGATTTGTTCACCTGTATCACAAAGGACATAATGTATAGTAAGTGCTAGCAAAATGCTTGTAGTTCAATCTAGTTAGTGCATATACTTGAAATCTTATATGAATCTTGGGTGCTAAGAGATGTAGGTGCTCTGGCATTATGCTGTGGTCTGAGCCTTTCCAAATACAAATATACAATCTATTCTTTTGATATGTAATGCTGAGGACTCTTCACATACAACTGGGATGCTACATTAAGAATTTACAATAATTACCACTCAGATACTTAGGGAACAACCCCATTCAGCTAAACAGGGCTTCCTTCAAAGTACAAAGGAAAAAACAGATACAAAAGTAAGAGTTAGATAGTTTCCATTAATCATTCTGGGAGGCCATTCAATTGTTAGTATCATCGTCCACTTCTTGACGACATAACAAGAATGTTTAGTTTATAAATAATGCAAAGCTGATATGTAAGTGTATTAGATAACAGAATCAGCAGCCAGCAAAGATCTGAGAAACAGAGGTTAAATGATGCATTTTTTGGAGAAATACCACTCAGCTGCATTTGCTGATCGAATGCAGTCATCCTTCAGTGACATTAAAATCATCCTAATGAAGAAGGCACACACATTCTCTGCAATTCAAATTTCCTTTGTTAATAATCAGAGCAAAACATTATGATTTCATTTCATAACTGTTGTTAAGGTGAAGGTTGTATCAAAAACTAATAAAATGGAATGACATTCTCAATTTTAACACTTCTGTCCTTAATAATCTGACATGTTGTTTCATGCCCAAGATTCATATTTCTTGCATAGTGAGAGAATGCTTGGCTGAGATCCCACATTTTAAAAAGTATTGTATGTGTAAGGAAAATAATTTATTTGCAGAGTTTTGGAACTCTTCAGTCATTAACCTATACACAGAAAAGTGAAAATTTGCTGCCAAGTAATGGAACAAAAAGGGCCTCACATCACTTGCAGCAGCAGTCAGTTTAGGATGAGGAAACTAAGAGGATCCTAGTTGTTACTTTTCAAAACTAACACTAGTTGTAACATCCTGAGAAGACCAACATTTTGCCGCTTGTGTTGCTGAGGATGATTGCTGTTATCTAGTCCCACCTATGTGGCTCCATATGTGGATATACATGAGGATGTTGGAATAGTCCTAAGCTAAGGGAAGACCCAGGATTTATATAGACCTATAATTTATTAGCACTGCCTTACTTCTTTGGAGATAAAAACAGGGTAGCCACAGATAGGCAAGTTTGCTTATTTAATTAAGTCCATTCTCACTCTATTTGTATATTTCTTTCAATATAGTTGCTCCCAAATGACCTATTTTGTTTCCCCCTTTGGCAAAAATCCCACTTCATTATTTTCCAGCTTTTTCTGAATCAATTCAGTCCCCATTCCTTGCAAATTTTTCTATCCTGGGTCCTATTTCCTCATTTCTGGTTATTCTCAATTTAGTTGTAAAAATTTTCAACTCAGAGGCACTAATCAGTGATGGTAGAACTCTGCATTATCATTCCTAATTGCCAATCATGTTCTGTGCTTCTCCAGAGGAGAAAAATATTATGGACATTCTCTACTACAAGAATATTCTACGGGGAAAGAGTGGGGTTTCCCTACACAGGCTTAAAATACATAGAAATGGACAGATATTTAAGAAGAAATAGAGCTTAAGTTCCTCTCAAATACAATACCTTGGAGGAAGAATATGAAAAGAAAAGATTGAGTTCAGGAAGTTGGATAGAATACTGACATTGCTGCTGACTGTACATGTCGTCCTACAAAAGTCATCTAACCTCTTTTTGCCTTGATTTATTAATTTATAAGAGGCTAATAAATTCTACCTTACAAAGCTATTGGAAAAACTAAATAAAGTATCCAATATGTTAATTATCATCAAATACTGATGCCTAAGAAAAATGCAGTTTCAAAACTTTGTAATTTAGACATCTAAAAGCAAAATCTGGATCAGTTTCACATTGAATACACTCAGTTTCAATCAGGTCACTCCTCTTATGAGCATTATTAAAAATCTATTTCAAAGCATTCATACCAAGTATATTTACTAATAACTGATGCTCAGGTAATAATGTTGAACACAAATGGATAATCCTCTTCAATATCAGTATTTCTCAAGTAATAATAAGCTAAAAACCGTAAGACAGTGCATTCTTAGCTTGACAAGACACATAGCATGAAAGCAATTATGTCTGTCTTTTCTTGGCTTTCTCTCTTTCTTCATTCTTACCTTCTTCTAGCATTATTGCAAAGCTTCTCTGACTCCATTCAGATGCTATGCTAGGTCTTCACCAAAGTTCCGTTTAGGTCTTTTATAAAAAGCACTAAAATAGACTCTAAATGACTGAAGTTTTAGGACTCAAATCTGGGTCCTTTCAAACAAAATTCAGAAAACAATAGAGGTAAAGAATAAATAATTAGAAAGTATAACACTTCCTGCAGGGATACAACATAACCGAAAGGGAAAGAATACAAGAGGAAGACAGGACAGGAAGATTTGCTGCTGTGACTGTCTGGGCAGAGAAGAGCCCACTGACTGGAGATTTCTAGGTGTGTGCTACTCAATACCTACCAACTAGCAGCATGTGGTAATTTACATTTAAATTGACTAAAGTTAAAATTAAGTTCCTCAGTTGTAGTAGCCACATTTCAAATGTATACATGTGGCTGTTGGCTACTGTGTTGAACAGTACAGATAATAGGACATGTCCATCAATGAAAGAAATTTTATTTTGGACAGTTTTTTTCTGTTTGAAAGAGAATTTTTAGGACTTCCAAGTTTCATTTCCTATGACTTCAACATGTCCTAAAGGTTTCTTCTGTGCCAAATACTGTAACAAATACTGAGCATGATAAATGGTCCCTCTCCCCTTTAGAGACAGACAAATAAACAACCATAATATTGTCTAATAACTAATATGACTAAAAATATAAGTAGGTCACTTCAAAGAAATGGTCTCTAATTCAAACTGGTGGAGAATAGTGATATGGAAACTCTTCTTAGAGAAGGTAGGACAAACGGGTGTTGAGGGATGGATAGGAACTGGCTACAGAGGAGAAAAAATAAAGGAGGGTGTGCTCAAGGAGTAAATTTCTAATAACACAAAGAACTAAGAAAAGAGCATGACATGTTAAGAAACTACATGCTTCAGTGTGTGAAAGATAATAACAATAGGAACTGTAAATAAAAACCTTGATTCTCCATTTTAAACTTTATATGACTTTTCCTTGCTTTTAATTCCAAAAGTCAGATGAAAACCCCTGGACAGAATATAAACAGATAGGTTTTCCTATGCTGGTGTTACTCAGCAACTGAGAGATGATATTACTAAATAAATTGGGGATATACTAATTTCTAAGTCATTGTCAAATCAGAATTTACTCATATTTCTGTTTAATTATAGTCCATTTCAAGGCCTTCAGTTACCTGCCCACTGGAATTATCTGCCAGTTTTATTATTATTATTATTTATTCCCTCACTTCACCAGCTCAAGAACAACTAAGAAATGGAAAGGGCCAATGAAGGAATTTTTCCCTTATTAACTTAGTGACAAAACATCAAGGTATTTGTAAGGTTACAGCTATCCATGTTTGGTTATTTCCACTCCCATTTTCCCCACTTCACCTCCTCCCAAAATTAAAAAGTACAATCCATATAAAAAAGTATCTAGTAAAAACTCCAGTAAAATCTTATATCAGACAAGAAAGCCATTTTCTAAAGGGATCTCCAAAATCAATCAGGTCAGCATATAATCTATGAGACGCCAACCTCTTTCTCAGCTGTTTTTTTTTCCTATTTATCTAGAATTTTTTTTAATGGAAAATGTAGCAAGATTTGTACGGTGAATGAATGATTTAAAAAAAAAATGAAAGGAAAGAAACCCATCAGCATGATGGACTGTGCAAATAAAAGAAATTTCCTCTAAACATCTCAGGAAGGTTTTTTACTATCATTAATCCATTCCACTCCTTAACTACCTGGGAGGTATGTGGCACACAAGGTCTTCCCAATTTATAGGTTAGGAATTTAGGCCTCAGGTCATGAGTGACTAGAAGGTAAAGTCAAAAAAAAGAAAATGACTGTTTTACGTATTCTCTTCTGTCCTTTTTTTCTTTTGCCAGGTACTTAAATCTGTGCATTTTCACATACAATTTATTTCATCCTCCTTCATTTCAGAAGGATGGCTCCTTGTAATGCTGTTTGCCATACTGGCAAGTGTGTTTTTGAAGGAATTCAGATCTAGGATCTGGTTTTGACTCTTGTCTCCACAAGCTGTGAAACCTTAGACTGATACCATCTTCTCTGAATTGGGACAGACATGAAGAGCGATTCAGACACAGGATGTAAGGAATTATTTCCAATGCCATTCTTCACACCAGTGAAAACATGTGCATTATGGAGAGTAGAGGCAGACCCAGAAGCCACAAACTCCTAATCCCTCTGCTCACCACACTGACCGTATTTCCAATGGCCTTGCCTATTTGGAGCCACTGGCCTTTTCCTATGCCATGAAAACGACAGGTTTAACAGAGATGTGGATAGCATGGCACACAGATTAGAGAGGAAGCTCATGACACTCACCCACATGGGGTCACCCAGTTCCGAGTCTTGCATGCGGATACAGTCCATGCTAATTTCAATCTTGTTTCTTGCACCATTTTCAGATGGTTCATCCACAAAGTTCAAGTCAATGGGCTGGACTGAACATATGGGTCTACCGTAAAGGAAAAATAGAAGTGTGTTAGTTGTGGAAAGAGACTAAAACACACTTACCCATTTGGTAACAAAGAAGTCTTTTTGCTTCAAAATTGGCAAATCTGGTTGGTTGGTGTCAGAAACCATAGGTTTGCATCCTGGCTCAGCCACTTACCAGATGTGCGATTCCAGGCTGTTCAAACCTAAGCCCTATTTATAATATGTGAATCATGACCTTGCATTAGTTGGGAATTGCTGAGTGGAACACAGAAGAAAATGGGGGTGTCAGGAAGAGTATTGCATACCCTTTCCCTTACGGTCCCCAGTGCTCTGATACCCTTTCACTTTCCCTAAATTTACTCCCTTATCAAACTTGATCTTAATAAAGGAGATAATAATCCTTTTCCTAGCAAGGCATAAATGATCAACAAATTTTAGTGTTTTACTTCCCAGGAAATATTGGCTTTGTAACAAAGTAAATAAGTCTTTGAGCCAAAGGAATAGATTTTGAGTATCAGGGAGTCATTGGGGAAATTGTTTGGGTTTAGGCAGGAGAGCCCTTCTGACCATCTTGGAATAACAATCATTGTTTGCTGTTGTAAGCTGAACAAATCTCCACTGAATTTTGAACCCAGAGATACTATTGGAAGGAATTATTATTTTCCAGCAACATCAACTGATTTTTATTGATTCTAGAATCATGCCTTAGGAAGCAATATTTTGACAGCCCACATTTGCCTATTTCTAATAATTTAAGTACAATATTTTTTTGCTTATTTGATACTTACTGTTCCAGAAAATCCCAGATATGCTGGAAAACTTCTGGACTGAGGAATTCACTTGTCTGTGTGCTCTGGGACATGGTGGATCGGTAATAACTTTCTTTCCAAGAGAAATGAGTTGGGTTTTCTACGAACCTTAAAAAGACAAAAATGAAACTAAGATTAGAGTTCCTGTATTTAAGATACTGAATATTAAAATTAAAGCATACTCAAGAAAAAACAACTGATTCCCGTAACTCAGGCAGGCATATAGTGTAAATTTTACAAGTTGCACAATTGGTGTTTCTTCAGGCAGTGCCATGGATCCCATTTTGCCATAAAATAAGATAATCACATCTTCTATCCAAGCTCTCCTTTCCTAACTAATCATGCTGTTACACTCTACACTTCCATTATCAAACATCTACATTCTGCAGATTTCAAAAAGAAAATAAACATTCCCTCATTAAATCTGGTAAGTCTGACCTATTATTAAACCCATTTAATAAATGTCTCAACTGATTATCTGCCCATTCTGCCTCCAGCAGGTAAAAAGTAGAATAAAAAAACAAAAAAAACCAGAAACGAGTTCAGAAAGTTTCAATTTCACTCTCAGCATAATCACCCTTCTCATAACTACCACCTTAATATCATGCTCATGGACCTTAAAATCAAACCTCAGGACGTGGGTGTGTGTAGGTGGTTTTTAATTGGAGTATAAAATTCTATGTTAGACTAAAAGGTAAGCAAACATCTGAATACTTTGCAAATGAATACTATGTCTGTTTGCTCCATTTTGTTGCTAGGTCCTCAAGTTTGCCTTTACTTAGAAAAAAGTAACCTTGATCCCTATATATGTGAAAGAAAACATGAGCTTTCTCAGGTGATACTGTCTCCAAGTGTGCATATTATCTGCACAAATCATCTTAGTATGTGATTCATTGTGATTATCAGTAGACTAATTTTACCCCAGGATGAAATTAGCTAAGCTCTTAATCATCACCATGAATATTATAAAGAGTTAAATAGTGTACTAGGATAGTCAATCATCTTAAATTTGCAAATGAATACTCTGCTCTAGTTGAATTATAGAAGATAATAGCATTGGATTTACTGTTGATAATTTCCAAGCTATATGAAGAGGCACATTTAGGTATTCAAGTCAAATATACATAGAGCATGAATTTTCCAAGAAGCATAACAGACACTGGAAATGAGTGAAGAAGACTGCCTCATCCCCTAGAAAGTCATGGGGTAGAAGGTAAGGCAGGAAAACAAGCCTTTAAAAAATGCTGCAAGAGTATGTCTAACACTATAAAAGCACAAAGATGAAATATGTTTCATCTGAGAGATCAAGGAAAAGAGCCTGAGCAGATGAGGAGAAATTAGCCCTGCCAGGTAAGGACTAATGAATGATATGAGCGAGCAATCTGCAGCAATAGCATATATATAATCCTAAAATGGAAAAGAACTTGGTGTTTGAGAGCAAATTACAAGTAACTTTATGTCAGTACAGTGTAAACATTTGGGACAGAGAATACTAGGGGACAGAGCTGGAGAAGGAAGTAGAAACTTGTATGCTATCTTAAAAGCAAACAAACAAATATTTCAATACTTCTAGTGAGAATTGAAGAATAGTTTTTGTAAGGCATTTTGAAGTGAGCTTTGTATTTTGAGATAAATGTAGACTCACATGCAGTTATAATAAATAATACAGAGGGCGTCCATGTCCTCTTTACCCAGTTCCCCCAGTGGTAAGTAGCATCTTGCAAAACTGTCACATAAGATTACAAACAGGATATTGACACTGATACCATCTACTGATCTTATTCAGAAATTCTGTTTTACTTGTGCTCATTTGCATATGCAGACATACATGTGTTTGTGTGTGTATTTAATTCAGTTCTATACCATTTTTTATCCCATGTGCAAGTTAGTATCCATCTCTATAGTATTAATGCATTTGAAGCATAGAACTAACATAATCAGAATGTTTTATATTGATATATCTGGAAGTTGTGTGCAGGAAGGATTTATAGCAAATCAGTTTATAGGCAGCACAGTCATTTAGGAGTTGTTGCAGCCATCCAGGTAGGATAATAGGATGAGAGCAGAAGCCGGGATGGAGGCTATAGGGACAAATTCAATTATTAACAAAAAGGTTAAATCATACATTGTTTATGTCACTAACTGAACGGCATGAAAGAGTCAAGGATAACTTTAAGTTTCCAGCTTTCTTGGCCTGAGTGGTTGGTGATTTTACTACCTAAATCAGTAAATACAGTTTGAAGATCTATCTCAGAGAGAAATGAGAAGTGATGAGTTCCATTTAACCATGTTGAGTTTGAAGTACCTGTGGAATATATAAAAAGTGAATCAGACAGTTAAATAAGCCTTAAACACTGGGAAGAGTAATGGGTCTTAAGTTTTGAAGCAGAAACCTTCATTATAGGGTGAAAATGAGCACATGCAAGTGGACACTATGGCCTATGCAGAGCAGGTGTAATGAGCAGAGAAGGGGCCTTATTGGAGACTCTAAGAACTAACAGGCACTGAGAAGTTTATGGCAACTTAGAAGCTAAGGGACAAACATTTTTAAGAAAGGATCAACAGTTGGGTAAGAAAGAAAAATGTGGCAGAGGGATCCAGGAACATAAGACCTGAAAAATACCTACTAGGTTTGACCTGAGGAGGTCATTGGTATCCTTGCCATTAACACTCTGTAAATTCATGAAGGCACAAAACAAATTTCAGTGGTTTGAGGAGTACATAGAGGTATAGAGGATATAATCTTTTGATGTATTTGGATGAAAAGAACCTGAATTATACTTAAAGAGGCAAATCAGAAAGGAAAGAGCCAGACAGGAAAGGGTCAAAGACATAGGTAGAGAGGATGGCCTTGAACTTAAGCCCTAAGCCCCTCATTCCAGGATGGAATAAAGGAGACAAAATTAAGGGTGGATGTAAATGTGTTTAAAGAAGACAAACAGAGATGCTGCTCAACAGTCTCGGTTTTCTTGAAGAAGCAGAAAGCCAAGTTATCTAAGGAGGGCATAAGGCATTGAGTACTTGGGTAGATGAGAAAGATGAAGGCTTAGAAATGGAAGTGAGGTTTGGAAACATGAATTTGTCATGGTCCTAACTTGGCACAGTTCTGTGATTCTCTGGCTCATACCCCTTGAGAGTAGTGGGGAAGAAAATAGATAAAATGACTATTAGTATTGTTTCACCCTTTAGGTCACGAGTGCCAGAGAACTAAGGGAACCGTGAAGTCTAGTATGGGGTCCAAATTGGAGAGGCCAGGAAAAAGGCTAGAACAGAAGTAAGTATGGAGAAACAAAATGGCTTTATTGATATTGCAAAGCACATATATAGAAAGAACGAAGTGAGAAAGTTAACCTGGTAGAGATGGAAGTAAAAGTGGGCTATCAGAGTTTATCATATCCTGATAGCCACATCTAGAAAATTCATCTCTAATTAGAAGAGAATCTAAAAATCCAATATCTTTAAATTAAAGGGGTAAATTAATTCCTGTTATTTCCTTTTTGGACTTGGGGCAGACTTGGTTTATATACTCCCAGTTGGTGAGTAGAAAGAAAGCTAAATTTAATGGCTCTAATACTGAAGTGAGTATTATGAAAATAATCCCATGGATGGGATATTGGATATTTTGATTAACATTAAAATTTCTTCTTCAGATAAAATTAAAGAAGGACGTAGGGAAAATAAAAGTAAAAGCAATTCCTAGCCAGTGACAAAAATGGAGGTGAACAAATATGACTTATTCAAATCACCAAATGCAAGTAAACTTTCACCTGAATTGTCATGTGCATGGCCCTACACCCTGTCTGTAACTTCCAAAGAGCCAAACCCTGTGACTGAGCAGCCTGACAGCCAGGTGGGCACCAGAAGGTAAACACAACAACACAAAGCAGATTCTCAGCAACAATTATTTCCATATAAAAAAGTGCAAGAGTTTTTAAGATGGCAGAAATTGAAGTGAGGTTCTTAAGAGATTGGTAGTTAATGTGACCTATACCTTAAATGTTGAAAAATATGAGACTTATTAAAAAAGGAAGAGGGTTAGATGGAAGGAAGACACTATCACTTTGCCTAAAGCAGGAGAAACAAATACTGCCAGCTGTGGAGTAATTATTTCTGCTTTTTCACTATTTCCACATGATGTTCTGCTTTCTGTGTGTGTTCCCCTGTCATTCCTCAGTTTCACATTTTTCCTCAAGTTTCTCTCTCGCCCCTAAAGACCTTCCCTATAAAATCAACCAGCTGCAAAACCTTGGACAAGCCTCTCAAAGAGAGAGCTTCAGCTTCCTTGGATGTGACGTGGGGATGATCCCGTGTGTGAGCCTCTGCGCTGCCTCTCGGATGTCTACTCAAACCCCCGTCTCCTCCTCCCCACAAAGTAGTTTCTGGTCCCTTTTGGAAATATAATGTTTCTTCAAACTTTCCGGGTCTTTCGTTGCATCTCAACAATGTTCATTCACTCTATTTGCTTATACAACAATTAATCTACCGTTACAGGATTTTAAGCAACTTGCAGGCAAAGCTCATATCTCTCATCTTCACATTTCTTGTGATTTTATACTTCTTTGAGGTTAGAGTGGAAGAAATGTGAGTTTTGAAGTGAGAAAGACTTGGGTTCAGATTTTAGCTCTACTATTGACATACTGTAAGGCCATAGCCAAGTTCATTAGCCTCTTTGTACCTTAAGTTCTTCAACTATGCTTCCCTTATAGGGTGATTGAGAGGCTTACTTGGAATCATGTGCTACCTGTTTTCTATACAGTGACTGGTAGTAAATATATTGGTCCAGTTAGATCAAGTACTACACGATTTGTACCCAGGAAATACTTGCTGAATTGAACTTATTAGCTAGTATATTTGAAAGGCCTGTTGAAGTCAAAAGTGTCACACAGAAGTAAACACATTAAACCTGAATTAGCCCTCATGTCTCTCCAGTTCAAACTGTTCTTTCCCTATGTCCTTAGGCCAAATAAATATTACTGTCACCTCTCACTTTCTTCTAAATCACCCTTATCTCAGGCTTGCTACATTCAATTGGGCAACTTCCCCACTTCAGGGCCTCAGGCTTTAAGGGGGCTTCTTTACAATAGAGGGGCGGGGTTTGGAACAGATCAGTGGTTTTCAAATTGTGTTTCATGAGACCCTAAGTGTGTTCACCAGATGTAAAGAAATGGCTTTACTGGTAGGACTCCAGACCTTCCTCCTTCTTAACACCATGAAGTTTGACTTTCTCCTGAATATTAGTGTTCTGAGCAAAATCTCATTTGAAGAACAGGTTCTGTTAAAAAAACAACAGCAATGGTCTACTTCAGAGAATCTGCAAGTTCTCTCCTTTGCAAACTCAGTATTGATTCACATTCTCTGAATAAGGATGTAAAACATTATTGGGAGGATGGAAGGAAAGAGCAGCTGGTGCCATAGGGCAGGAAGAGTGCAGTAAATCCTACCATCTTCCAAGGCTCTGCCTTCGGGTGAATCTCAGTATCAGTTTACTCATGGAACAATCACTCTGTTCAAATAGCTTTGTCAAACCAGTCACACCCAAAGGTAGGAAGCCTAAAGTCATTGTTTTTTCTTTTCAGCTTGTTTTTCATGGATTAACTATCTTATACTCTTTATATTAACCCACTGAATGAAGAGAAGCCTACTCTTTGTATAAATGACCTGAAAATATCAAGGCATATCTATCTGCTAACATTTCTTGCTTTTCCTGTTCTGCTCCGAAAGTCATCAATAAAGTCTGTCTTATATTTAGTTTTTTTATATTTAACTCCTAACTCCTGAAAATCCCCAAATCTCTAACATTTTAGAGTTCAAAACAATCTCAGTTTAATGACTGGTTTTTAGAGTTAATAGACCTCTGAGATGATCTAGCTCAGTTTGTCTTATTTAATAGATGAAAAAAATGAAATCTAAAAAGAACTGGCTGACCCTACCCAGTTATACTGTACTCAACATCAGCTTTATCCACAGTAAGAAGAATAAAGGTATCTATCAGATTAATTCCTATCATGAATTATCCAAATCTTAGGCTCTTGTTGCAGTTCCCATATTTATCATTTTCTGGGTATTTAAAGCCTCCTTTCCCCTTTACAACATCCAGCTAAACTTAAAGCTGTAAGACAAGAAATATACTTGATTTTACACAACTATCCCCTAATTCAATATACTTAGCAAAATAAAACAGCATTAATAGTGATGCAGACCAGAAAATCATTGGCAGCTCCTAGATTTCCTGAATCAAAGACTCCAGTGACATGGTGTCAGTCCTTCTGATAGACTATGGCACCAGGAACCCCCGAGAGAGCAGATTCACAGGGATCCCCTCACCCACTATGCTCCCACTTGGGAAGAGAGGGTTACCCGTGAGTCTACGCCTTTGAGGACTTCGTAGAATGTCAAGGTTGGCTGTCTAGAGACTGTCTAATCCTGTTTCCATATTTCATAAGGAAACTGAGGCTCAGACTTGAAGAACTTACTCTAGATCCATTGTTTTGAGTATTGGCTAGTGAAAACAGACTGTTGAATTTTCTGGAATTTTCCAAGCCAGTTGTTAAACATAGTCTTATTATAATTATTATTTATTATAAAACATTGAACTTTAAATTATATTTAAAACCAAATATAATACTCAAAACTAATCACTTACTAATTACTTTACTGTTATCTCTGTTCCTGAAAGCCATTTAAAAAATTACGTAGTGAATTACAGATTAAAAAAAAAATCTTTTGTGAGTTCATTGCTGTACTTATCTAATTGTGTATTTCAATTAAAGGTTTATGTGCAAATGATAGTTGGGAGAGAAAGAAAATCTATTATGTGAAAGGCTATGTGGGGGATTTAATGATGCTTGAGACTTTTATTTTTTGAAAAATTTTCATAATCTAGTGCTAGAACTAGAATACACCTTCAGTGTTTGTTTGTTACCTTTTGTCAAAATGTTTTGTTCTCCTAATTTTCTACTTGACTGTGGCTTTCTTATGGGCAGGAAAACCACCATGAGCCATTTATTTGGGTCTGTGCTCTATTTGTCTGGTGATTGGCAGGAAAGAACTGCCATTAATTATGACAGGATTTTACTTCACTGGGGCTGCTTTTCCAGTCTATGTAAGACAATGTTTAGGCTATTTCAGTGTTAGAACTTTTATCTACCAAGAGAACTGAAGACGTTTACTCAAACATTACTTGAATTTCTTCTTTCAAAGATTTAGTGTATATTCACTATGTGTGAAACTGTGGTGTATGTTGAGGACTTGGAGTCAAATAAGGCAGGTTCTTGTTATTGTATTGCCCTTAAAGTCTCATGGGAGATATATAAGTAGTATCATGTCTCATTACGGTAAGTCCTATAAGAAGAAAAAATAGAGAAAAGGGGCACAGGAGAGCAGAGGAAAACCACCTAGATTGGACTGTAGGCTACCCAGGGTGATGGCAAATCATGCTGGTTTTATTGTTGCTTCAAAAATTAATATGTTATTTAAATCCATGAACATAAAAAAATATTATCAAAGAACATCATTCTCTTATAATCAGTTCGTCGGCTAATACTCTGATCCATTCTAACCTAAAATCTGGAACTCAGTAGAAAGTGATGATAAATGAGACTTCAACCCATCTTATTTATAATGACATTTTTAACATGCAAATACCGATACGTGCATTCTTACACGCAGGGTACGAATCCACAAACTGTCTTCCAATTAGAATTTAGAGACCATTTGTATGGATGTAATCACAGTGATGTGCAGTTTTGCACCAACGTGAAGACCTGAGAAGATGTGGCATCCATGACTCAGATACATGAGCATAGGGTTCTGGAAGGACTATAGAGAAATAGAAATCTATAGAGGAGTTTTCTTAGGATTGAGGAATGTGTTAGATTTAACTGAGACAAAAAAATAAATTTAAGAAAATGGGAGAAAATAAAAAGCAGGCCTTTTTGGAGAAAATTATAAAATCTCCAGGTTGGAAGTACTTCAGTGGTCACCTCATCTACCTAGAGAACAGAGATAGTGGATAGAGATCTCTCCATCAGTGACGGTAATCTTGTAACCTCAGCGGAGATGGAGTCACCATCAGAAAGGGCTACTCGTTCTTTGTTAGTCAACTCAGAATGTTGAATGGGTTGTTTAGAAATCGGTAAAGGTTCACTTCCCTAAAACCTCCAGAAGCTAGCCTGATTCTCTCAGAAAAGAAACTATTTGCAATAATGGCCTTCAATCTTTTCTCAGTCTTTGACCTATTTTGGGAATCTGATAATAGCAAAAACAAAAACAAAAACAGTCTCACACAATAAATACAAAGAAAAAGAAATACACATATTAACATGCACATAAATCACACATTTTTGTGTTTGGTTTTCAAAGATTTTATAAGCTGCCATCCTATTTCCAACCCAAGTCCCATAGCTGGAATCTAAGTTAAGAATTATCTGTGTAAGCTTTTATCTGGATCGGATGAGGACAATCCACCATCCATGGGGCCAAATCTGGCCTGCTGCCTGTTTCTGTAATATTTTCTTTTGGACACAGCCAAATTTATTTATGTTTTACACATGGCTGCTTTGAGCTACAACAGCAGAGCAGAAGGAGTTGCAATAGTAACCATGTGGCTCACAAAGTCTAAAATATTATCAGGTACTTGACAAGAAAGGTTTCCAAGCCCTGATCTGTATAAAAGACCTAAGATACTAAGACAAGTGTAGTTTGAATTGATTAACATTGTGTGAAGTTGGAGATACTTTCTCCAGAGAAACTTTCTCTTGGACAATTCCATTGGGGAGTATAAAATAGGGGAGAGATCACAATTTGCTCACCATAGCACCCAGGGAGTGACAAGAACTTGGAAATCAGAGATGGACGTGGGAATAAGAAGTGATCTGGACCAGTGAAAAAAAGCAGTGAGGACCCAAGGACATGCTCCACCCCACAGGTGTTTGCAGACTACCGCCTGAGCATCTATTCATCAGACATTACAAGTATCATCAAGTATCATCAGATCCAGTCAAAGGCTCTCTTTTCTTATCTCAGTGAACTCTTTATTTCATTTGGTAATTATTTATGTACTTGCCTTATTATTACAATTCTTATTTTAGCACTTTAAATATGGGATGACAGCCCACCTTGTGGAACATTTCTCACATGGTATTCATTATCTTATCACTACCTAAATAATGATTCACACCTTTTACACTTTAATATGAAATTATTTTCATATACATCTTATCTGATAATCATATTCTGAACTGTTTATTATATTAAACCACATGAAGATATTATGATGTAGGTCAAAAACTGTCTGCTAGTAGCAAGTTTGTGCAGTTTGAGATAGAATGGATATTATTGTCAATATTCTACAGCCAATAACTCATGAAAAGACTTGTTAAGATCATGCATTACATCAGTAAGTGGCCCATCCAGGTCTTCAGCCTCATCCTTAGGAGTGATTAGATTAACCACCCCCCACAGGACTATTGAGCTCTGTTTGTATTAACTAGTAATAAGAGTTAGTCGTTTATTTTTTAAAATATTGACTTGCTTACTTTGTATGTGTTTTATTCTAAATATTATCTACAAATTACAGAAAATAATTTTACATATCATGGGATGTGTATGTAATGTGTTAAAAAATTAGTAGTAAAATAGAAAAAAAAGAATTATGGTAGAAAGCTGAAAACTCATGAACAAAATCCTTGAAGCTGAATGTTCTGTTTAGCCCTCCATTCCCATATGCTAAATTATCTTACATGGTCCCCTTTAAAATGATGGAATCATATATATTGATCTTTCCTGCCTCTATTTATTCCAAGTCTTGATACCAAAATAGTTTAAATTACAATTTTAAAAATATACTTCATTTTCTCAAGAATTGGGTGGTACAAAAATCAAAGTTTTTAAATATCAAAAATCAATGATCTTGTTATTCATGAAGAATTTTCTTTTATTAGACAGATTTTACATAACACACCTAATTAACTGATTCTCACAAGTCTCTTCATTTTCTGTATCTTCATTCTGTTTGCTTTGATCACACTTTACACTTTTTACAAACGTATTCTACAGGGTCTATCTTGTGTATAAAGTTCCCACTGCCATGTTTATCTAATTTCTTAAAATTGAATATAACAATTATTAGTACTATGTCTATTTTAATAATTTGTCCTGGTCAATATTATTCTAAGTAAATTAAAAATACAAACTGACTAAAGGGAATACAGTTTACATAGTAAGAAACCAGAAATTTGGGGGATTATTTTACACATGTTAAAAGATAGAACATGTTAGAAGTTGTAATAATGCCTGAAATTGAATTAATAGAGCACAAGAATTTATTACTTAGGCAACACATTTATGGACATCATTCTGAGAAGTAGGAGAAAAAGAAGGAGACCCTCCTGAATCTCAGGTTCACCAGCTATGCACTTCTGTATATTTTTTAGGTCACTTAACTGAAATGTACTATATATTCACTTGTTTATTGTCAGTTTTCTCCATTAGAATGTAAGTGTAATGGGAACAGATTGCTTTGCTCACTGCTGCGTCCCACAGCCTAGAACAGTGTCTGCAAGTACACCCTGATGCTTATGAATAAAGAGAGTGTCAGAGGTTTTGTGGACTGAAATACTATTTGCATCCCTCTCCTGCTCCCACCAAAAAATTCTAAACACTTCAAAGTTAGTTATTGCCTCAGCTCTACTTTAGAGATGTGAGGAAATTATAGTTATGAATGATTAAGGACCTTTTACATTATTATCTCTCACAGACAGAAATTTCTATGAATATGTGTTTGCACCCCTATAAATAACAGAATTCCTGACCTAATAAATGGGGCATTCTTCAACTTTTGTTGAATGAATGGCCTTAGTTTACACAGATGAGCAAGTTTGGTGTACAAATACAGGTTGGATTGGCTCCCAAATCTTTATTATTTCTGACAGATCACAATAACTCCTGTGAGGAGGGAAGTGGATATTTTGCAACAATGAAAGAGAAGAATTTTTAAATTTAAGGACGAGAACAAAGAGACAATTAAAGCTCAGAAGCCCCTGCTGACTTTGATATAATGAGACAACCCAATAAGGTTCCCAAAGGTGATCCTGAGTCGTTAAGAGGAATTGACACGGTGTACACTGTTCTTTGAACTATGTCTTATTTTCAGAAATATCTATGCTACAATATAAAAATAAAAATAAAATGCTATTTAAAGAGTATCTAGAAAACTCAACTACCCTGAGGGACATATTTCCTATGGGCTCCTACTAGATAAGTTTTGTTCTTGCTAAAATCATTACGGGACTTTGTTTTCCTTTCTGATCAGGATCACATCTTGACTTCTAGCACAGTTTCTTATTCTTATTTACAGTTTTCTACTGAAGTGCTTGGTTCTTGGCGATAAGAACCTCATTTATTTCAGTTTCTGGCTCTTGCAACTTCATAGTCTAGCACAGAAGCTGGCATCGAGTGGGTGTCAAGTAAATGCTTGTTGAAGGAAATGTTTAGCGGGAGAGTACAAATAGCACTGCCAGTATCTAGAGCAGAAAGCACAGCTAACATTTGATTGCTTCTATGAACAAGCAACTCGGCAATGTGCCTGGCATGCATTCATTTTCACAACATCCTGCAATGTAGATACCAGTATTATCCCATTTTACAGATAAGGAAAGTGAAGTCTAGTGATAATTTAGATCATATGGTAACTGGGAGGATGGTGACTCCGGGGTCTTAAGGATTTGGCTTCAGAGTCTCTAGTCTGTTATTTACAAAGTTAGTGACTATGGGCAAGTTATGCAGGCTCCCTATGCCTCAATTTCCATATCTGTAACACTGAAAAAGAGCAGTAACTCTCTCACAAGGAGAGGGAAGGCCTTGTTTGGATCCTTACTATAGAAGATTTACTCCAGTCTCCCCAGCAAGGGGCAGTAGGTGTCACACTTTACAGTTCAGCAGAGTCACCTGGCCCGCATTTGGAAAATACTGAGTGCCTGTCCCTACCTTCAAGAGATACTATTTCACATGATCTAGAATGAGGTCCAGGTATCTGCACTTTAAAGAAACTGCACATGTAAACATATGGCTTTTGGATTCGCCTGAATTCTAATCCCTTTGATGTTTTTATGAAAAATAGAACATCTTTAAAAATCTGCATTTTCTCCAAATACCCATCCTCCTATAGGCAAGGTACTATCACCCTGTCGTTCACCAAGATGTCTTTTTATCACTTGAATAAAACAGTATAGTATGCTAATTACAGTTAATATTATACAGCACATGCTAGGCATTGCTTTAAAGGCTTTATGGGTATTAACTCATTGAATCAACCCAACAATGAATGATAAAGTTAGACTCTTACAATCCCCATTTTATAGGTGAGGGAACTGTGGCACAGAGAACTTAAGTAACTTCAAAGGCACACAGTCAGTCAGTGAGGGCAGTACACCCAGCACGCTGGCCCCACAGCCTTTGCTTTTAACTATTCCACGGTGCTGACTCTCCCACGGAGGCACAGAGGTCAGAGTCTGGCTTACAGGTGATCCCAGGCAAGTCCCTTCCCCTCCCTGGGATTCAAGTTCCTCCTCTATGAAGCAACGAGTCTGACTCCAATGATCTCAAAAGGCGCCTGGCCCAAAGGTCACAGGAGACCTGCGACCTTGCTATCTGATGGACTAAGGCCTTAGGATTGCTGACAATAAGACGCACTCCCTCTCTAGAACTTCCCCATTATTACTTTTTCTTTACCTGTCAAATTCAAAAACTTCCTCCTGAGTCATTCATCCTTTGTTGTTCCCGCTTGCTGAGGAAACCAAATGTACTCCAGTGCAGAGGAGGCAGGTCTGTCCTCACAGGTCTCCTTCCAAGCCCGGCTCTCTTTGTTTCATCAGGCCTGCTCACACCTGAGCCTGTTTGACCCTCATTACTCTCCCAAAGAGGCCCACAGCTTCGTGGCGCTCCTCTCCTCCACTCCTCTTGAACCAAGGGCCCTCTTCTGATCCAGCTCACCCTCAGGACCACCTCTCCAGCTGCCCTCCATACCTCTCCACTTGTGTGCTATTGTTCCATTCCAGCCTGAAACTCTCAGCCTTCTTTAAGCCTTGTATTTCTCAAATGGCTACACACTGGATACCAGGGATGATTTGGACTCAGGTGCCTGGGAAGAATCCAAACCAATTAAATCACACTTCTGAGGAGAGGAATCCGGGCAGCAGTACTACTTGAAATTGTGGAAGTTCCACAGGAGATTCTGATGTGTGGCAATGGTTAAGAACCACTGGTGGCTGGCTGTGGTGATTCTCCAGTGTGGAGGATACACAAATTAGCATCACCTGGGTAGCTCGCTGCTCCTCACTCCCAGGGAGGGAAGTCTGGGCATGCCAAGTCAATAAGGAGACACCTTCCAGGTAGTTGGAAGAAGCCCTTTCGTGAAACAAAGTTCTAGCTGAACCTTTAAAGCAAGATGATCCCTGCAGCCTCCTGTCACTCACCTTAGCAGCATGACCCAAGGCTTCTCACTGCATCCTGCCCTGAGCTGTTACTTCCAATCATGAAGAGCAATGTAGGGGAAGAAGTACTTGACAGTAAAATCCATATTTTGTTTCTCTGTCTGGACTAACTGGCTAGGTAACTTTGAGGGAATCCCGTTTCCTCTCAAGGCTTTGGTTCCTCTATGTGTAAAAGAAAGTTATTGGATTACTTCTAAGTAATCACTAAGCTTCCTTCCTATTTTATTGTTCTATTATTTTAGGGTTCAAACCTGTTGCTTTTCAACTATTACATAACCAGTCCCAGTTCATTTTTATATTCAGCGGGCACCAGGCAATGGGCAAACCTAGTCCTGATCTCTCATGAAGACGGCCCATTGCACGTCAACACCAGGGTTGCAAAGACTTCTTCACACTTCCCTACTATACTGAGAACTATTGCTGCCCAAACTTCAGGTCAGGCCTCAGAATATTCCCAGAGATCTTCCCTGTCAGTGCCTTCTGATAGCAAACACCTTCTGCATTTTTGGCCTTCCCAGTTCCTCAGGAAGGCTGCCCTTCTGAACGTGGCTCAGAGAGGTGAACCCTGTTTAGGCACAGGCCCTCTGCTCTTACCCATCTAGATTTCCAGTGATGGGAGGAGGTGGTTACAGTGTCACTAGAGTGTGGCCTTGGGAGCTTTGTACCATTGGCCAGTGTTGTCTTAGGGTGAAATGTGCTGGCTGATGGACGAGCAGTGAAGAAGTAGCCAGAGTTTCCCCCCTGCCCCTCCCTGCCATCTTCCTATCTCCTTAATGTAGAAAAGGCACTATTTAGAGGTGTTGGAGAGAGGGCAGCCTCTGAGGACACTTCCAATGAGAGTCTTTCTAGGTACCATGTATAAGTGTGTGGGTTTTCTTCCACAAATAATTGAGCTATATCTAAGCTGATAATGATAATGAAAATAGTACAAATAATATTTGATACGATAGAAAATGAAGGAATGTTCATGGGTTGTGACCTGCTTTTTTGTGGCCCAGATTTTCCTTTTTGTCCTAGATCTTTGACTCTTGAATCTGGGAATGGAGGAAGGAGGGAAGGGAAGAACAAGCAAATGAAGCCAGGGTATTTTAATCAATCCACAAAATAAAGTGCTCTGAATCAGAGGTGACAGAGAAAAACTGAAAACTTTGTGAGTTAAGCTTGCTGGGGTGAAGGGATTTGGGTTTTGGTAGAGGAGAGATAATGGAGTATAACGTGTGAAGACAAGAGAGAAAAGAAGAAAGGAATGTCAGTCAAGGTTATGAGTTGGGTCTTCTTTACTATCCTTCCAGAGACAAAGGGGAATGAGAATGTAAAAGAATGGAATTAAACAAACGAGAATCATTTTAAGTTCTATTTGATTGCTCTGTGCTTCTTAAATGCCATATCACTTAGACAGCCAATGCAGGCTGGTCATTAACACAAATGTATGTGAAGCATGATAGTATCAAAGACATTTATCTACATTGCATGAAAGGAGATTTCCAAATAGTTCTAGGGGAAAGGACAGGCATGATTCCACAGGACAGCATCTCCAAGGAAATCCGGCTCCGGTAAACGGAAGACCCGTCTGACCCAGGGCTCTTCAAACTGCTTTGCACAAAACTACCGTTGCCTGTTTCTGCAGAGCTTTCTGGAACACAGCCACGCTCCTTTGCTAAGGTAGGGTCTGTGGGGACACTCCCATGGTAGTGTCAGAGTTGAGTAGTGGTGATAGAGGCTTTGTGGCATACAGAACTGGAAATATTTACTATTTGACCTTTTACAAGAAAAGTTTGCTGACCCTGACTTTAAAAATAAAAGCTTAACTACACTATCATGAATCCTTCAAATTATAAAGGAGTGACTTGGTAAATGTGTCAGTCAGTCAGATATAAAATGATTTGGAATATAAGAGATTTCTGATAAATTAGATGCAAGAAGAACACATGTGAAAGTACAGGCCCAGCGTCAGGAGAGGAAACAAGTATGAGAGCGGCTGCAAAAGCAGATCAGGGACTTCGTAACTCAGCACAGGCTGCGTTCATCCCCAGAAAGCTGCAGATAAGCTTTAAATAGATGACATATAAGCGGGTATAAAAGGAAGTTATGATGACTGGGACCTGCACGCCCCTCTGGTCACTGCAAAGTTTTCCCTGGGAATTCCTTCCAGAGACTTGGTATCAATGTTTTTAAACTCCATCCCTAAGTAGGTGCTTGTGACAACTCCCCTGATTATTCTGTTACAGATTAGCACTTTGTTTTGCCAATATGTATCCGAGCATCCCATTAATGTTGTTACCTGTCTTTAGCAACTTTTAATTTTAGCTTCCTGGAGCCTGAGGGAAACAGCAGATCACATAGCAAGCTTTCTCCTTTTTCCACATTCCTTAATTCTATCCCTTTCATATAATCTGTTCGCTATTACTACTAATTTTATGTCTTTTCTGTCTAAGCTCAGGGCAAACACTAACTCTTAAAGGCTGGGTCCAATTTTAGGCTAAGAAAGAAAAAAAGGGGGGAGGCTGGTTATCCAGTGCAAAATGGATATCTTCAGGGCTAATTCTCAGATTTTACAGAAGCAATAAACAGCTTAGGGGTTAGACAAGTATGAGTACTTATGATTAATAAGACCAAACTTCATTTAAACAGGATATTTGTACCTCTGATTCCAGATATTCTCTGTGACCTACAGGTTTATGAAGCCATGTCATTAAGTATATTGAGCTTAGAAAAATTCAAATTTATCAAATTTGTATAGGAAAAGCTATAACTATATAGAAACAGTATAGTTGTTCTCATTTTCATTCCACCCACAACCTTCTAGAAATAGTCAACTGTTATCTCCAGCTATGCTCCCCACATCTCAGTTGTCAAAAAAACTTTATCCATTTATTTGTCAAAGTTATCACATTTGTCACAAGTGTCACACACTACTCCTGTCTTGCATGCATAGTGTGAAAGATAATATTTAGTACATTATTTATTATGAGATGATCAGTGATTACTCCAGATGAGGGAATGTGTCTGTGTGTTAGGTTATTGAATAATAGTGGTAACTATGTAATTTTAATTTCAGAGGTACTAAAACAAATTCAGGACAGGAAATGCTGTGTGTTTGTATGTGTCCACATTTGTTTAGTTTGTATGTGTGTACATTTCTGTTTCAGGGCATTGTTGCGATCAATGACTATAAATTAAGTCTAAAGATTCTTGGAGATTCTGATAACTCTTTTTTGGAGGAGACAAAGTGCTGTGATAAGTAGATGGACTGAAGAAAAATTTCAGAGAAATAGGTTAGTGCCATACTGGGAAAAGACTGTGAATGAGATAGCTTATCTTATTTTGCATTATTTCTAAAGATTTGGCTATAAAATTAAGACTATCATAAAATTCTTCAGTCCTGTCACACTGAAAGCTATAGATTTATTGCATCTCCACTGTGTTCAATGATGTGAAAGCTGAGAGGTTGCTTTTCTAATGAGACCATTCCAGCCTTGGTACTGAGTGAGAACAATAAGAGGAGTATACCTTATCTATTCAAAAGGGATGTGATCATGGGGTATAATGACAGTCGCAAAATTCAAAGTAAGTGAAAGATTGCATTAAAATGTGTAAACTATCTCACTGTTTCCACAATGTATTCAAAGTCCATTGACAGAGAATCTTAAGAAAACTTTTATGATGTAAACTCATGACAACAAAATTGTCTTGAACAAATATGCTAATCCCTTGGAGTATGACCTCACTTAAGAAAAGAGGGAATAAAAATATATTTCCCAAAAGGCAGTGTTATACTACATCAAAAGGAAATATCTAATACAATTAAAGAATATAAAGGCCCTAACAGGAGCCCTGAGCACGGATCACGAACATGAATTTTGGAATTCTGGTTTTGCCACACTACAGATGTTTGACCTTGAGCAAGTTACTTAAGCTTTCCAAAACTCAGTTTCCTCATTTGGGTGCAGACACGTAACGTGTCATGTTTCTGTAAAGTGTCTATGCAGAACTGGGCAGGCACTCATCACAAGTAGGTAACGGCTATCACTGTGGTCTACCGGTAAATCCCCATGCCCTGTGGACGATGAGTCACAGACCTTACAGTGAGGAGTGTGGATCAGCTCCAGGGAACCTCAGCCCTCATGGAGACCTAGAGTTATTTCTCAGACAATTTTATGGTCTCTTGACTTTTTTAACAAAAGAAAAACAAACAAACCAAATCATGGCACATAAATTTATGCAGTGATAAATCTTTACTATTCTACGTTAAGATTCATTGTGGGTTATGCCCAGTACCCAAACTCTTCACATGACTAGCTGCTCTAATTTTTTGCATCAGGTTTACATACCATGGTGACTGGACTCAAAACCACCACAGGGATGGTCCCAGACTGAGCACTTGTGCCTTTATTAAGGGGATAGAGTCATTTACCATCAATGGCAGTATATAATTACAATAATCTTTTGCTGACATGTGTACAGCTAGTAGGTCTTTGTGTTGATCACGGCATATTCCCTAGAAGAACAAAAGTAGCACATTCATAGAGACCAAATCTACCTTCTCTGAGAACTTTATCTTCTAGCTGACTAGGACATGCCCTACATGATCCTTGTTTTAGAGTAAAGGCTACTTACGGTAAAAAATAAGCACCATCATCTCAAAACAAATACCACAATCAAACTTTATTTCTCATTCACACAGTCTTATGAGGATATTTCCTTTCAGGCTGCTTCCATGTGCAGCGTTCCTACAAGTGGTTAAACTAGAGACGGAGAATCCTTTCCATCTAGTGGCCAGGCTATCCTCTAGGGCCTCAAAAGCTTCCTCTGGTTACTCTTTATCCAGGCTGTAAGTGAAGAGAAGAAGAGAGGGGAGAAGAGAGGAAGGGAAAGAGCATGTAAAGGATCTTCTGGGAATCTTAGAAAGTCTAGAAGTAGCATGCAGCATTCCAGTAATCAGCACTGGTTAGAACCAAGTCACTTGGCCACATCTCACTTTAAGGAGAGCTGGAAAATATAGAGAACTGAACCCAAAGGAAAATGAAACAGTTTGGCGAATGCACAACAAAAACTCTTTCTTGGATTTTTTTTTTGAGGGGGAGGGTTTTGGTTTTGGGAGAGTACATTTCAAAATGATAACTGTGTGTGTGTGTGTGTGTGTGTGTGTAAAATAGACTCACTAATTCTGAGAAGAATCCTGAATGAAATCTTTGGTGTTTGCCCCTTTCTTTCATACTCTCTCTTAAGGAACTGGAAGTCTGCCAGTTTTGAGAGAATTCTGAAAAGATGTAAAGGGTGATCCCTAACCAAGGAAAATCTATCAAAGACTATGGTGAACACCAATGAGAGAGAGAATCTTGAAAGAGAGGTCTCTAAGAAACAAAAGAAGTCACTCAAACCACACCAAAGCATCCAGAAAGGAAACTGGAAACTTCTCAATATTTTTAATTTTAAATAATTTTAAAACTTCTCAATATTGACTTACATACCCCTTAACAAACCTCTGCCAAAGCAGGATTTTTTTCTTTTTCTTTCTTTTTTTTTTTTGCCCCTGTATTTATCCTTTGAATATTCTTATCTCTGTAAGCAATGAGCTGGCACTACGTGAAGGGATGAGTGGAGCTGAGACCAGACTTAACCTCTTTGCATATGTCACACCTACTAGGGGACCAGCAAGCTAATACATGCCTTCTCTGCTCAGCTGGCTCAGGCTGGGGTCTAGAGGGTTGGGCCCTAGGTGTCTGCTCAGGGAAGTGGTAGGGGAGCTGTCCAGCTCACTAAGCTTGGGGATCGGCTCAACAGGGGCTATGGATTTGCTTTTGGTGTTGTGTAAAGCAGAAAGGAAAAGAAAATGTTGTGTTTTTTTTTTAAAGTTCTTCCCATCCTGGGTCCTATTCTGGATGGGTTGGGACAGTTACCAGATTGGTGTTTTAGTTAAAAAAAAGAAAAGTAGGACAAAAAATAAAAAGTTTTCAGGACAAGCAGAGCATTAGGGTTAGGAGAGAATACTGGGAACATGACCACATTTCAAAATGTTGTGGCAGGGAAAAGATGAGTCCAGAACTGGAGAGAACATTGAGAAATTTCATAATGTCTTTCCACATTTTGCCTTATGATAGTCCTGTGTTGTCATACATCACACACACACACACACACATTTTCATTTACATGGTGTCCTTAATTTGTCTATAGGTAACAAAATTCCACTGAGTATTATAATACCCCACGTAACCTGGAGAGATGGAAACCCAACTTTACCCAATTGCTTTTAGATTTCAGATGTATTAAGCAAGAATGGGAACTATTAAAAACATACTTTGGAGAGAACAAAGACCAAGATCTTTCCATAGTGGATAAAAACTTTTTATTTGATCAAATATTTCCTAATTAGTGCTTTGTAAAATATCTCAAAACACTTAGAAATTGATATGAATGTATTATAGTAGTATTAACTTATTATTATGATATGCACTATGTAATACTATAATGCAATATATATTACTATAATTGTAAATGTTATGAGAACATCAATTGCAATTATGAAAAGTGATATAAAATTTTTAAGGAAATAGACACCTAATGTAACATCAGAAATTGAATAATTGGCTCAGCCAATTAGTTCTAGCTACGAAATTATAATTTAATTGTTCAACTGTGGTATTCATAAGAGAAAGTTTTAAAAATATATTTTGTTATTTTATGTCACCCTTCAATCCCTGATCCTTTCAAAATTCAAAGAGAAAATAAATCAGGGAGATGTGAAGCTTGACTTTGTGAAGTTGTAACGGGATCTATCTAGTGAGGGTGGTGGAGCTCATTTAATACTGTTCTCTAATGGTCTGGGATAAGATCAACTTGATTCAAGCAGATACTTATCCAAGAACTCAAGGGCCAAAGAGAAAATTTCAAAGGCTGCCTTTCTGTCCTGCTCAAAACCAGATGCTCATGTGCAGATTGTTTACTCAAGGGCTAATAACCAGGCTCTTCCCCCCTTGTTAAAACAAGTTAGTAGTTTGTCCTTTCATTCAGCAAACATTTACTGAGTACCTATTACTTGCCAGGCAGTGTGTTAAGTGCCAGAAATACAGAGAATAAATAAAATGTGATTAGAGCCCAAGGGTGGAGGTGGAGATGGAAATGGAGGGGCCATCAAACCCACAGTAAAAGCTGGGTTTGGGCATCTCAATATAGAAGTGATCTTTAAGCCAAATAATAAGGAATTCCAATTCTGACCTATCTCCCTATGCTATGGTGATCTGAGGAATTCCACATAAACATAGCTCTCTCTTTCAACTATAAGCTGTGGCAATATAGTAGCCCCCTTCTATCTGAGGGGGATACCTTCCAAGACCCTCAGTGAATGCCTAAAACCATGGACAGTACCAAACCCTATATATACTATGTCTCCTACACATACATACCTATGATAACATTTAATTTATAAATTGGGAACTGCAAGAGATTAACAACAATAACTAATAATAAAATAGACCAATTATAACAATATACTGTAATAAAAGTTATGCGAATGTGGTCTCTAGCTCTCTCAAAGTATCTGAATGTATTATACTCACCCTTCATGTGTAATGATGTCAAATGATAAAATGCCTATGTGATGAGATTAAGTAAGGTGAATGACAAAAGAATTGTGTCATAGCATAGCCTTAGGTTACTATTAACCTTCTGCAAAATGTTAAAAGGAGGATCATCTGCTTCTGGACTGTGATTGATGGCGGAAACTGAAAATAGTGAAAAGCAAAACCTAGATAAGGGGGGATGAATGGAATGGAGCACCCCAGTACCCCACCATGGGTGTACACATAGACCTCACTGTGTCACTTCCCATCTCAGATAACTTTAATGGCTCCGCATCAAGTCTGAAGCACAAACCCAATGGCCTGACTTTGAAAATGCTTGATGATCTGACCCCAATCTCATTTTACAATAGAATATAATTGTGAGGTAAATGGCAGAACTTCCAGAATCTCCTGTCTGGCCATAGTCCATTTACATATCAATGGATGTTTCCCACTGCAGTCTACAGTCAATACAGAGCAAGGGTTGGAAAGAAAGCCAGTCTTTCCTCTCCTCCATTCCTGGGACCTAATTGGTCTGGTGCCAGTCAGTCACCACAGCCCCACCTATAGAGTTCCTGATGGAAGGGGAGGGTGGGTAAAGAGAGTGTGCCCTGGCTGCAGAGGAACAGAGCATGGAGTGGGTTGTACTAGCAGGGACTGGGAGAAAAGACTTGGGGAACATGCATGTGGTGGCTGGAGGGATGGACAGAGCCCAGCCTGGCTAGAAATTTTGAGTGAGCTGTGAGCAATAAAAATGGTTTCTCCAAACCTTCCCTTCCCCTTGCTTTAATTCAGTTTCACCAGATTCACAGGGGACTTTGTTCCAGGAGAGGAAAGCCCTTATTCCTGGAGCTACATTTGGCATAGTTGGCAGGATCAGGTGAACCTAAAATCTGTCTTTATGGGTGTGATATTTTGGCGGGCTGCCTCTATAGGTGGTGAGGAAATATCCTTGGACTCCCCCTATGGGTGGTGGGGATTCACCCGGGGATTTTCCTGTGGATGGTAGGGATTTACCCAGAGATTCCCCAGTGGGGATTTGGTCTGGGGTAAGGTACCTCCCAGAGGAGTGGGCCCCTCCCCAGATTTGGGGAGGGGTGGAGACACCAGAGGCAGTGCCCTTGGTCCTCCGCAAAATAGGGGACTCCTTAGGGGAAATGAGTGAACATGAGATGCCAGGAAATGTGGGGTGGTTGTTTCTCATTGCATTGGAAAAGGTCACCAAGGAGAGAGATGTACTTCAGCTTCAAGTGGCAGAACAGGAAGATGAGTTGTGGGATGCTCTGAAAGGGAATGAAAGCTATTGAAAACCAAGGTCATGCTAATGAGAGACATAGTAGTGGCACAGGAGGGTCAGTGGAAAAATGTGAGCTACAAGAGACTATGAAGGAGGTGAAGGAAGGGCTGGTGCCTTCAGCACCAGAGATGGTAGAGATGTCAGGGGAGGAGGAGCTGAAGGAGGTGAGGAGGCAGGGATGAGGGTGGAACTGTTGCCAAGGCCACCACCTGATGTACCAGCCCCTCCTGTATTGAAAGCCCACCCGTTTGTAGTTAGGAAAATAAAACACAGCAACCACAGGTTCCTTGGAGAAGAGCAGTGCCCTCCCCACATTGTAGAGCCCTCCATGCTCCACCCCTATACCCAGGCTGAGTTGGTGGATTTGAGCACCTGGTTTCAGCAGAAGCCCTCAGGGGCTCTGCCCACATAGTTTTTGTGTCTTTGGGATTTAGGAGTAGAGGGCATTGTTTTGTCTGGGCCAAAAATAGGTAAACTGGCTTTCCTGAAGAGTCACCCCTCTCTCCAGCAGAGGTTGCAAAATCATATGCAAAGGAATTATGCACTTCTGGATTGGCTGACAGTAGCCCTTAGGGCAGTTTGGCCTAATCAGGGTGATTTACCACATTTTCCCACTAGCTGGCAAACATATGCAAAGCTCCAGCAGGCTTTATAGGATTTGGGCATGAAAAATATCGATCATATGGACTCTCAGGCCCTGATGAGGAGTTGTTCACCATGGGGATGAGAAACCTGGTGCTCCATACAGCTTCCCCATCCTCTTTGGGTCCCTAGTGACTATTCTTGCCCCTCATGCAGTATGACCCATAATTGAGTTTACTCATACTATAGCAGATCTAGGGGAGGTTGAAACAATAAGAGCGTGGAAAAAATGTCCTACTACTGAAAGAAGAGGTCCAAAGAACCCCATGAAGGTCTCAAGGATTCAGTTGTGAGCTGACTTGATAAAGGTGGGGGCAGTGAAAGAACATCTTGATGGACAGCCCAATAGAGTCTTGTTAGAGCTATGGTACCAATTAAAGCCAGAGCAACAGTTCCAACTCCTGAGGTCCAAGACACAGAAGGTGGAGGCAAAGCCCGATGTCCAGCCAGTGTGTCTGCAGGACTTCCTGGGGGAGGACACGCAGAACCTGCCTGGACCCTTACTAGATGATAATTGGGTGTTACGGTTTGACTAAGGAGAGGGTCAAGGCACTCACCTTGGGGGACTGGCTGGGGACTCTTGGGACAGACACACCATGTTGAGTAAATGATCAGTCCCCAGTGAATGTATAGTGTGTCCTGGGTTTGGTGGACACAGGAGCTGGATGCTCCCTAAGTTATTGTAACCCTGAGTGGTGTCCTGGGACCTGCACTGTCATACAGGGGTGGAGCTGTCAGGGTGCAACAAGCCTGAATCTCCTTGGGAATAAGGGAATATAATGTTGTGTCTGATGTTATGCTTACCTTTGATTCTCTTACAGATAACTGTGGCATTTGGGTCTTGTAAGTTACTGGAGAGTGTTTATCCCACACTTGGAACAAATTCTGAGGTCCTGGTACTCGTTGGCATGCAAGAGCATCAGGTGGGCCTGGGATAAAATGTGTGCAGGTACCTCTACCACTGCAAAATGGACAAGCTAGATGTTCGTGTGACTGGTGCCTAAGGCAGCAACTTGCAGGCCACTTGCCTTGGCATCCCCATGAAATGATATAGCAGATGACTTGGTCCAGGACAGAAAACAATGTGGGCTGTAGTTCATCGGTAAGGCTGGCCTCTGACATTTGGAAAAGTCAGTAGAGCCTGGCAGGAATGCATTGTTACTGAGTCCCACAGCAACCTGGAGACTACATGGCCTTGGACATCTCGACACATGGACCAGCAATGGCTGGCCCTTCTGGCACCTTGGGGACAAGGCCTGGAAGCTGGCTTCCTGTGTGTGCCTGGAGTAACTATGGAGGGCCCCCAAAGGTCATGGTAGTGCACCCAAACAGCTGGAAGGTAAAAGCACTTTATGGAGGAGTTTGTCTTATTATTGTGTCCAGTGCATGTGCTTCCAGTACCCTACCTGATGGACAAGAGTTGGTGTCATTAAACATGTGTTTTGTCACCCTTGAGATTATTTTCTTCTACAGTTTTTGTGGATTGGGCCCACCCCCTAGCCACAGCTGCTGCTTGCTAAGCATGCCCGGAGCCCCCTGCAGTTCAGCTGCTGACATCCTGTGGAATGGGCAAGCTATGGACCTAATCTGAGTAGGACTTTGAACCCAGCTGGGTCCTTAGGCTTGAGGATTGTCATGATTTTAAGGAATTCTTTATCATAATTTCTGTTGTTATTCTATGTTATTAGTCTGGTTGCAGTACTCCAGCTTTCTCAAAAAGGGGCCATTATGAAAGATTGGGGATACATAGATTTTTTAAAGCGAGAATTCTGGAGGGATGGGCTGTGGGTAAATGGCAGAATTTCCAGAATCTCCCGTCTGGCCTTAGTCCACTTACATACCAATGGGTTTTTACCGCTGCAGCCTCCAGTCAATATGGAACAAGGGGTGGAGAGGAAATGGTCATTCTCTCCTCCCCTTCATTCCTGGTACCTAATTCGTCTGGTGCCAGTCAGTTACCATGGCCCCACCTATGGATTTCCTGATGAAAGAAGTGGAAGAGGAAAGAGCACACTGTGGCTGCAGAGGAACGGAACACAGGAGCAGATTTTGCTAGTGGGGATCAGGGAGAAAGGACTTGGGGAGCATGGGTGTGGTGGCTGGAGGGATGGTTGGAGCTGGGTCTGGCCAACGAATGCAAACAAGCTGTGAGCAATAAAAAAGGTTTCTCTCAGCCTGCCCTTCCCCTTGCCTTCCTTCTGTCTCACTGGGTACTCATTGGGTACTTTGTTCTGGGAGGAGAACCCTCTTATTCCCCAAATTATAAGGATTCATTAATTTCTTAGTCTTAATTTCTGAAATAGTTCTTGTATTTTATGTCCACTTTCTTTGCTTACTCTTTCCTTCAGTCAAAAATCCCTTTCCACATTTGTTTACTAATCAACAACATAGCTAATCTTTTCATCTTGCCACAAACAAAATTCTTTAGGAATGTTTCTTAACCCTGACCAGCCAAAATAAATCTGTCTTCCTCCATACATCCACTGCAAACTGCTAGCTCTTACCAGATGTGATAGTTGGTTTCTTACACATCTGTCTCTGTTCCTTGTAACTGGAGACAAGGAGCAACACATTACTGAATCTCAGTATCCACCAGTGTGCCTGTTACAGTGTTGCTGCAAGGTACATGTTCAATAAATGCACATTAATTTGAATTGCTCTGTGTTTTTCTCATATTTCAGATTGTATACTGAAATTCTTCAGAAGGTAAACTCAAGTTAGGCCTATCAGCTAGCTAGTACTTTTCTTCCAGGGACCTCCAGACCCTATCCACTTTGATCCTTTACACACTTGCTCTTCCTCTGCCCATCTACCCACACCCAGACCAACAGCCTACTATTACAGGAGCCGCATCAACCTACCTGTCTCCCTCATATTCTTTACTCAAGCCCATGGGTCACAAAATCAAATGCCTACAACTACAAGGCACATAATATCCATACAAGAATCAAGCTGGTACAAGATAAGAAGTATATGGACCTAACAGGAGACAATATGCCTACATAAAGGCAACCAAGTTGTTGTTGTTTTTAATTGCCAGACAAACAATACTGCTTGTATTACAATACAACCCCTTTAACACAAGGCAACATACTGTTCTGACAATCCACTAAACTCCATTCTCCCTACGTTTGTTGGCATTTTTTTTTTCCTTTCCCTGAGTGCCTCCATCTTTATCCTTCAAGGCCTGGGGCCAATGTTACTTCCCCCTGGAAACTTCTCCAATCCCTCCCCATGGAATTTGTGTTTTTTTACCCATATTCTCATTGTACCTTTTTAATAATCTAGCAACCACTCACCTCCCAGCATACGTTACAGTAGACCTGTTAGTGTTACTAGTCTTTTCCTACTCTGCTGTCGTCCTCTACCGCACTCAGCACAATGACTTGCACACGTAAACTCTCAATATATGTTTTTGATTTAAACCCACATTCTTTTTATTCCCCCCCTTGAGCGTAGTAGTTGGGTTCTTGGCCCTACATTCTACAAGACAAGCTTTTGAAAAGCACCACACCAAAACTGTGGATGGGAAAATCTGTTTCAAATGATTAATTAATGGTCCCTGACTCAAAAGAAAACCAGTATCAACAACAAGGTCAGAAAGCCTCCCCAATAACACCCACCCTGCTGTGTGGCCTGGGATAGGGCACCTTACCGGTGTTCCTGCATATTTCAGACTCTCTAAGAGAATGGAGAGGCCCTATATATTGATGAATACACTCTTGATATTGGACTTATTTATAGTTTTTGCAGGAGAGGGAGGCAGTTTGGTGAGTGTGCTGTTAAAACTCTAGGAACTTGGCAGCAGCCAGTGTACAGGAATTCCCCCTGCTCTGCATTTTAACACTGCCATGATTTGTAGACATCACAATTTAATGAAGCACACAGCTGTGCAAGAGCAGGAGGCGGAGTTTGGCAATAAAGGGCCAGCAGGAAATCTGGCAATCCTTGTCATCTGGAATTTCCCTAACTCAGGCTGCCCCTCCTTCTGTCCCCCTCCTTCTACTCAACCTCCAGTCACTCTCTGAAATGACCATTTTAATTAGATGAATAGCCATAGCAGATAAATTGCAATATAAGTCCTGGCCTTTCACTCATCTTTAGCAAGTATATTTTTGTAAGTCCAGGAACTGAAGTTGGGCAAACCAGTAAGATAAAATAAGAAACGATCCAAATCTTTAGCTAAAACGATAATGGAAACATTGAAGGAAGCCAAAAAAGAAATCTCTTTGGGTAATATTATAAATTATTTATTTTAATTAAATTAGCCCTGCCCTTTCTTATTTTAGCTGCAAATAGAAGTTTCCAAAGCAACAATTTGAAAGTTGAGAAACCTTGCAGTGTCTTATAAAGTTGTATTGTAGTTAGGTTCAAATCCTAGCTCAGTAACTTGTGGATTGTGAGACATGGGCAAGTTATTTGGCCACTTCGAGCTCTATTTTCCTTCTCTACAACATGGGGATAATAGTATACACCCAGTGGAGTTTTACCTGAGAAAGTATATTTACAAGGTTTGGCACCTAGAGAAACTCAGTTAGTATATATTTTCTCTTTTCCTTTCTTCCCTTAACCCTTTCCACCAGCACAGACGCAGATCTCTATGACTTAGTAGTACAGTGTAAGTCCGGTGAAAAATAGATTGCTTTTTAAAACATAAGAGACTAAAGTAAGTACCTGATACCTGGGGTGTCACACAACACTTTCTTCTTGCTATTATTACTAAGTAAATGATATGATAATCATGTCTTTATTTCAAGAATTCATTCATTGATACATATATTTGTTCATTTCCAAAATATTCTTATAAAGTATAAGCAAGGTCATAGGTGTCCATCTTGCAGATAGACAAAATGGGAACAAAAGTTAAGTTGTATGACCCAAATCTTACAGAATAATTATAGGGAAACTTACAGGAAAACTACAATCCCTGAGTTATGTAATCTCTTGCTGTAGCTTTCCCCATAATATATTGCTTCAAAGTATCATCTTTGTAGTTATAAATCAAAGTCAAGACCAATCTACAGAAATATTTACTAAAGATATCATAAATAAGAAAGCAATTGTATTCTTAAATAAGGCAAAAAAAAAATCAGGGTTCTGGTCTTTACATTTCCATTAAGAATAAATAACATAAATGTCTATTAAGTAAAGAAAAATTTGAAATTTGTTTAAGTTTCTTTAACTTGTTTAAAGACAAGTTAAAGTTTTAACAACATACACTTAAATTTTTTAGATTTTTGTTCCCATAACAGAAAAAGGAAAGAAAAGACAAAGGAATAATGAAAGGGTTACATAGAAATACAATCCTGATGTTTGCCAGTCTTGTGAAGTAAACTATAATTCATGAATTCAACTCTTTTGGAAAAATAAAAAAGGCTATCTGGATTAAAAGTAGGAAAACATCACAATAAATGTGATAGAAAAGCAAATTTTAAATCCTATCATAAAGGGAAAAGTAGTAGTTGATTTAATATGGTATCCTCCTTGTTTTCGATAAAGCCAAATAGTAATTATTGACTTAATCACGGGGGGAAAAAATCCCATATTCAGTTGAATTGTAAATTTAAATGATATACAAGACAAATATACTATATCATAATGGATCAAAAGTGATCTGAAAGAAGAAAAGAGGCTGAAAACGAAATAATTCCATGGGGATGTGTAACTACATGGGGGTATACAATAAGACATAATATAATAATTTACATGCAAGATATGTGAGATAATTGCTTTTTGTGAGAACATATGAAAAAATAAATTAGCACTCTAAAATTTCTTGAACAGTGGAAAGGTTCATAATTCTACTCTTCTATCAGTATCTCTGAGCCACAGAGCAATTTGTGGGTATAAAGAACTCAGTGGGCAGTAATCATATTTCAATCATTTTAAAAAGTGGAAAGTCTCCTCCCCTTATTTTGCTACTTTCTAGCAATGTTCATTATAGTCTAGTAAAATAGTGGATAATGAAAAAAATCAATGAATAAATCTGCATTTCTGTGTGCCAGGTGGCCTTAGGGATTTAAGCCTCTTGCCAGTGTACTCAGAATACATGTGTGTGTGCTCCCCTTTATGAGCTGTTCATCTGTGGTCAGCAAACATGCTTTAAGGGTTTAATTTATGGCCGACCCTATTAACCCTTTGGCATACCATATCTCAGTAAGCCTTTGCCATATGAGTTTTTCTTCAGAGATTAGATATATTCAGGCCAGAGAAGAAATTAAGCAACCAAGCTGAGTGTTATTATACACCAGCAGGCAGAGTTCACATTTTGGTATAAAATGTACCAGTGACAGAACTGAAATTCAAATTCTAGCTAATAAACAAAAGAGGAAATAGAAGGAGAGATTGTTTTTTTTCTTTTAGACTTTTGTTCTTAAAACAGGTTTGTTTCCTTAAGTGAACATATTTCTCATGACTACCAGTCTACCACCACTGGCAGAGAAATTAATTGCTGAAACGTTCCACATTTGAAGTTAAAAAATAGTATACATAGTTATTTGAATTCAGTGTTAGTAAATCATTTTTGAGTTCCACATATTGTTAATATGGCTTTCAAAGAGTATTTATCAACCTACTGATCAAAATCATGAAATCACTTTAGTGGGCTACAGCTAGCTTAAGGAAAGAAAGAAGGCGAGAGAAAGAGAAAGTAAGTGCTAGCGAGTAAGAGCAAGAGATGAGGCGGAATGGAAAATCACAATAGAACAAATGGAATGTATCAGATACCATTACATGGAGTACGGGTAAGTATTGTTTTATAAAATTTGGCGGTTCAACTTACAGATATTTATGGGTCTATGCATGTATGTGTATGTGCACAGGGCACATATGCTACATAAATAGAATGTTCTTATTATAGCTAGTGATAACAAATACTGGAAAGCCATGCAAGAGAATAATTAAGATATATTTTTAATTGACAGAGATATAACATTTACTATAAATATAGTAAATGTTTTAAGTAGTTTTTAATGTAGGCTTTTAATATGCCTACTAAATTATTTTCTTAAACTGACGTACATTATATTAGTTTCAGGTATGCAATAATAACGAAAAATTTGTAAATACAAACTGAGTTTGTACCTTTTGACTCCTATCACCCATGTTTCCCCAAACCCCACCCCCTAGGATGTTTTTGTTCTTATTTTTGTTTTTAGATTCCATATATGAGATTATATAGTATTCATCTTTTTATGTGACTTATTTCATTTAGCATAATGCTCTCACAGTCCATCCACATTGTCACAAATGGTGAGATAGCATTCTTTTTTATGGCTGAATTATATTGTTGTATATATATACTACATTTTTATCTATTCATCTACTGATGGACACTTAGGTTGTTTCTATATCTTGGCTATTGTAAAAAATGCTACAATGATATGAGGATACATCTATCTTTTTGAGTCCATGTTTTCATTTTCTTCAGATAAATGCCCAGAAGTAGAATTGGGGGATCATAGAGCAGTTCTATTTTTAATACTTTGAGGAACCTCCATACTGGTTTCTGTACTGACTGCACCAGTTTACATTCTCACCAACAGTGCCCAAGGGTTCCCTTTCTCCACATTTACACCAACATTTGTTATTTCTTGTCATTTTGATAATAGCCCTTCAACAGATATGAGGTGATACCTTATTGTGGTTTTGATTTGCATTTCTGATTTTTAATTTATAATGTTAGTAGTTATAATACTTATGAGTATTAATATTCATAATTTTTTTAAGTAATCATTTGCCAGGGTAGTGATCTAAATTTCAAATTAGTGGCATACTGCTTAGTAATGCTTTACTCTGAAATACATAAAAGAACAAAAATTTGAATATGTTATAGCCATAAACGCATCCTTGTCCTTTGACACAACTAATGAATGCCTGGAGTTATTTCCAAAGGAAAATTTTCAAAACAAGCAACATATATGAATGTGCATAGATGATGACTACAGAGTTGTTAGTAACAGCAAAAAGTATATAACTCACCTAAAAATCAGCATAAAAGACTGGCTTTTAGTATATGCTGGCAAATATACATAACTATTATACGTAGTCCTTAAAATATTCTTTCTGTGGAAAATTTAAAAAATGCATATATGATATATTTAAGTAATACAATTTTATCTGTGCAGTGATTACAGCTACTCAAATATTATGCAAGCATCTAGCTAGATATTGAAAGGAAACAGGAGAACAGAAATGTTTAATTTGCTGGAGTAATAAAACAGTAGATACTTTTTAAAAAATTCTGTGTAGCTAATGTTACCATAAAATGTTGATATTAAAAAATTATCATATCTGAGTATGGTTCTAAAATGTGATCAATGTTGAAAACAGTTATCAACAAAGCTAAAATGTTTCATCCACATATGTATCGCTAATATCTTATGAAAATGAGCTAGCAAGAGTCCTTTAACAAAAAACCCATAACAAAACAAAATGCAGCGGGACCTATCATGTACAGTTTGGGGATCTTTTTATGTGTAGAAGAAATTATGCATGGTGTGGAAGATTGTCCCCCAGGATTTGGGGGGCTTTTCATTTTTTCTTGAAGCAGCAGGGGTCTGGGATCAGAACTGCTCCTGCTTTAGGCAACATTTCAAGCCCTACTTTATCTATTAAACAAAGCTGGTAATAACCTGTTTGCCTTGGTAGTAGAAAGCTTTACCTTTCCCCTGGCTGATATGTAAGACCTAGGTAATTCTGGGTCTGATTTATTGGTGTTGGATGGAGAAGTACAGGAGCATCAGGTGTATGGCTGGATGTCACAAGATGCTGAAAGCCCTCAGGCAGAAGATAGGAAGAGACTCTAGGGCAAAAACCAGAATTAAGGACTAAGGTCACAGCAGTAAGCTGATCTATTTTCTTGCCAAAATAGTGTTTGCCATAAATGCCATTGTGCAAATTATTTGTATTGGGGGCACATAGAGCTAAAACTGGGAAGCAATTGTGAACTATCTCAATGTGATGTAGAGATTTTCTCCAAGCAGAGAAGTCCATGCTTTGGTAAACATGGTGTCTGATGGGCTATATAGGCATTAATAAATTATCCCTTATTTTTATAAGCCAGGTCAGTTTTGGCCTTCTTTTTGGCTATTCCAGGTCCTGACATGCTACAGACACTGTTAAAGGGCTGCTGGCATTGTTATCTGCAACAGACTGATATTTTCTCCTTCATATGAGCAACTGAAAGTGGCAAAGGATCTCTTCTCAGGTCTAAACCAGTGTTCCTTTCTACCTTTAACATACAAAAAATCTTTCACATACCTGGGGATTTCCGTGAGGATTTTCCTTTACTGAGAATCTTGAAAGCAATGGCTTCCTTTTAAATTTTCCAATATAGAATTATATCTTATATTAAATTTGTTTTATGAACCCCACATGCTCTCCAGCCTACTAGAGATTCTGATTTAACTTGAAGATGGGAGGTATGAGCCCCCCCAGGTGAGAAAGGTAACTGTGCTAAGGTGAAACTTCAGGTGTAGTAATGACATGTGCTAGACAATATCAACTGCATACTAAAAATGAAGAATGCTGAAATTAAAAAAAACAGATGGCAGAAATTTCTATGAGGTCAAGACAGTCACTTGCCTATAGGAAGGTCTTTCAAAAGTATACAAATGTTGAAATGTTTCAATCATTTCACTGAAATATGCCAGCCCCTTAGTGTTTGATCTTCAAATTCATATGGGAATGTTGTGCAGAAGGGGTATGACTGAGAATTAATACATTTGTTCAACTCCCAGGATGCATATTAGAATCATCTGGAAAGCTATAAAAAATATTTATTTATATATTCATTACTGGAATACAGGCCCCATCCCAGACTTAGTAAATCAAATCTGTAGGGACTGGGTTCAAGACATCAGTATTTCTCACAAACTCTCCAGGCAGTTCTAACATATAGCCAGGACTGGAACCTTCTAGGTTAACAGATTGTAGAAAGTTAGAGGGCAAAGGACCTTAAAGATAACCGTGTCCATTGCTTTTTCATCTGTGTTTCCTCCACTCCCATCAACTGGTATTCATTGAAGTTGTCTCTGTTTCCTAATAAAATTTCATTCAAAAAAATTCAGAAGGAAGAAGGAAAAAATTTAAAAAGCCTAGACCAGCCAACCCTTTCCTTTCATTAATAAGGAAATTGAGACCCTACAGAGAGACACTCCTTCCCTGAAGGTTACAATGTTCCACTTAAGAGCAAAACCCTGCATTCTTTATTCTCAGGGCATAGGGTTTTTTCTATTCCCAGCAGTGCCTTGCTGTTACTCTTCTGCTTCAGTAGAAATAAGCAGAAATTAATAAATCCAACTACCTAGCAATGATTATATTATTCTGTGGTGTTGGTATTTCTATTACAAATTAGGATGTCACCATCTGGAATCTATTTATGGAAGGATTCATTCTTTGACATACTATTTCTTATTTGAAGACATATATAGTGCACACTAACTAGAACTAATGTCCTTAACACTTATTGAAACGGTGGACTGACATCTGTTTGATTTCCTGGTCCTTTCTTTTCTTGCCTCAAAGCCCTAAAAAATATAGTTGGATAAATTATTTTTAAAAATAAAATATATGTTTTATTATTTTAAATTATATTATAATATATAATATATTATTATATATATAGTGCATATGTGTATTATGTTTATGTATATTATAATAACAACATATTATTATCTATTTTTCTCTTTTAAAATTCTATAAGGACATTTTTAAAAAAGCTGAGTAGCTACTTTTTTTTTTAGCTCAAATTTACTCACCACTTACTAGATATTGTGCATTATTAACCCTTGTTACCAATTAACCCTTATTACCCATTAACCCTTATACCAATTCTGAGGTAGGTCTTATGATTATCCTCATTTTACAGATGAGGAAACTGAGGCTGAGTGCTTAGGCAATTTACCTGAAGGACACATCCAGAAAGGGGCTAGCTGAAACCATAATCCAGTCTGATAGCAAAGTTTAAGCTCAGGCCTACACCGTACAGCTTCCTGCATGGCTTGGGCATGGAAAAACCTGGGCTGTCAATTACTAATTAAGATTTTTAACGAGTACATGTTATATATAAAACACTGTATTGATGGGACAATACTCAAGGGAAGTCATACACCTCGATAAATGTAAATCAAAACAGCATACAATTTTTATAAGTATTTGGAACATTAGATTTCTGTGCTTTTTGTGTTTTTCATCTCAAAACAAAAAAGTCACTCCTAGGAATTTTTCTAGCTGCCCAGATTTATCAAAATCTTAAAACTCATGGGGGAGGGATTTTAGCCATTTTATTTATTTTAGTCTTTCAAAACTCCTTTTTTTAAAGGCATTTTCTAAATGCCAACATTGTATTAAACTCTAAGGAAAAAACATTCAATGACAGTGCCAGAAGTTTAAAAAGTTATGTATGATGTAAACTGACACACTGCTTGCTCATTCAATCAAGAAATATTCATTGAGTGATTCTTCTATGCCGAGCACTACACCACATCCTGAGGAAATGGAGTTCTAGACTAATAAGCCCTCTGCCTACTGAAACTTAGACCCTAGCAAGGAAGACATCCATCAGATACAGTAACTGCTCTTATAGAACCCTGACAAGTGCATGAAGACAAGAATAGAGGGCACAATGAAAATATGCATTAGGGAGCCCTGAGCCTGGTACCCAAGTATTTCCCTGAGATGCTGACAATTAAACAGATCTGAGCAGGGGGTAGATGTAATCTGAGTGTTGGGTTGCCCAGAATGCTAAAGAAAACTACTGTATAAGGTTATAGTTGGCTTCACAAGGGAAGTGATGGAACTGAGGTTTGAAAAGTTAATTCAATATTGCTACATAGAGAACAAGAACATTCTGGGATAAAAATTAAAATAGGCTAATGTGACTTCCCCACTGAACCTTTCAAGTCAGAGCTGGACAGAGACCCATACACATGCATCTACACATGTACACATACTCCCGCACACTGACCACTTTCCTGCCACTGTAGCTCTTCTTTCTTCTGCCGTCAATGCACAGGACTAGCTTAATGTGTGTGTAAAATCTGGTTGGTAAGGGGAAAGGGTTATGTGTGGCTTGGCTGTCCAAATAAGAATCCAGAGAAATGTTCTCTGGGACAGGTGACAACAAAGTGCCTTTAATTCACACTCAAGTGTAATTGATTGCTATCACATTGTTTGCAGTGAGTACATTTTTATTAGAGATCTTGAAGCTATGTCATTGATTATGGCCCCTCCATTAGAGACTAGGAAGAGGTTGTACACAGTGTGGTAGACTGATACACTGGAGACTTGTGTTTGGTCTTAGTTTTCCCAAAAAGTAACTAGTGTGACCCTGGATAAGTCATGACTACTTTCTGAGTCTCTTTCTCTTTGGAGGAAGAAAGACAAGCAGCAGGGCTCTAAGTTCTCCTATGGATCACTGATGACTGTGTGACCAAAATATAAAACATTGGTGCACTTCCTAGCTCTCTGCATTAGGATTTAAGGAATTAGATTTTGAAAACTATTTTTATTTAAAGCCCTAAACATCCCTGTCTTCTCCCTTTCCTTTCAATCCCATCAGATGCAAACCCTACCAGACTGGCAGCCACCTGCCTAGTCTTTCCCTTTTCATACAGGCAGAACTTTGGAGAGGGCCCCATGAAAGCAGCAGCAAAGAAAGTGGTGTGTGGATAGAAGGTAGGCTTTGGAGTAACCCTGGCTCTAGTTATGTCTGCACCACTCACCAGCTGGCTGGAAGAAAGTTACTGAACTTCACCAAGTTTAGCATTTCTCATCTGCGAAATGCAAATGACAACAGCACCTACTCTGTAGATTTCAAGAGAATGAAATGTGGAAATGCATATGGAGTACATCATAGCATGATGCCTGGCACACACTACCTGAGTCAGTGCTCAACACCTGTTGTTAATGATGTGATTTATTAATTTCCTACTATTCTCTATATCCATAACACTTCAAGACAGAAATTATTCAGTGCAATTTACAGAAAGGGAAAAGGAACACCAGAGAAGTTTATTAAATTTCCCAAGATCACATTTCAAATAACAAAGCTAAGACTCAAATTCAAGTCCATGTTTTTTGCTTTACTCAGTTCTGATTCTTTACCTAGTTAATTTGAGTGGCAGCCATGGTAACCGCCAGCACCACTCAACCTTGACTTTTTCCTTTGGCTTCCCTGTGGCATCTGCCCTGCTCATTAAACCCTTGGCATGACTGGCTGGTTGCCTTGGGACCCAAGCAGGGGAGAAAGCTTTGTGGAATGCACTGTCAGAGGCCTACTTATCTTCTGAATGAGTAAAGAATTTAAGGCCCTAGGGAAGAGGTGACTTACCAATCAAATCTCTCCCTGAACAAGTCAAGAAACAGTGGAGAGATAATCTATGACAGCAAGGGAAAACCTCCCTTTTCAAATTTTCAAAGTCCCAGAAGGCCCCTAGAAGGATACAAATCTGAATCATTTGGGCTGAGAAGGAAGTTGGTTTCAAGTGAACTTTTGGAAAGTTGAGATTTATTGTCAATAAATCTTCCCTAGAGTTTCTGCCTGATGTTGCACATTCAGTTAAAACCTTAATTCCCCTGGGGAAGCTACTAAAACAAGAGGCCCCTTGGAAGCTTAATAATCAACCCACTAATACAGCTCCAGAACCACAGAACCACTGAAGGCCAATTCAACAGGACTGATCCGCAAGCACAGGGCCCCCAGTGCTAATCTGAGGAAAATTCTTTAGCTACCTTTATACTGTCTAAGGCCCCATAAAATAATGCACTCACACTCGGGAATTTTAAAACTGCAAAAGGTTACTCACTTGCTCAATTTATTAAGGGTAAATCATGCTTGTGGTGTTGATCTGCATGGGAAAAAAAGAAGAAAAAGAAAAGAAAAATATCTAGCACAAATCAAGAGAAGTTCAGAATCAAAGAATGCATTCAATTAATATTACTGAACATAACTGTATCCCAGGCATTATCACCCTTGCTTTGCAAAAGAGGAGAACAAGTATAGAGACAATGAGAAACCCTACCCAAGTCACTTACCGATCTAGTAGATAACAGAAAAGGCATTGAGCTCTAGACCAGCAAGTTCAAGTCTAGGCTTTTTTCCACTGGTCTTTGTGAACTCATGAGTTTTTTTTATTTTTTATTTTTATTCGCCAAATAATTACTCTTCTGTAGTAATCCCACATTCTCTGCTCAGCTTAAAAATTATATATACATCCTGATGTTATAGCAAATGAGTTCCTGTACACCCTTATCTCTGGCTTCCTGAAAGATGGCTTCCAATAAAAAGTAAGATGGACTTTCTCCTGATCTCTCATTCATGCTGGGTATACCTCACTTAAATTTCTGTCTTATCCCTTTCTCTAAATGACACCCATTCATTTATTGTGAATTTTAGAAATAGCAAAAGAGGAATTTTCAAAGCCTTCACATTCTCACAGAAATAGATCAATTTTTAAATCCTTTTTATCACACATAACTCATTAGGAAAAATGACTGGAGTCATCTTCCTGTAATACAAAAGCTTTCTTAAAGTACAATAATAATGATAGCAATAATAAAAACAATTAATAACATTTACTGAGACTTAATCTGTGGTAGACTCTAGATACTTTTGTATGCTTTTGCTCATTTAATCTTCACCCTAACCATATGAGACAGGTACAATTTATTTTATCCTTATTACAATTGAGGAAACTGAGTCCTTACATTTAATAACTTACTCTAAGCAACTAATAATCTGGCAGCAGGAGGGAGCAAATAGTATTAAACTAGGCTAATCTCTGGCGCCTTTGTTATTTAATCTCTTTTATCATAAACTATGGAAAGATAATAGCCCCAAACTTCATCTTGTCATTATAAGGGAACATAGTTCCATTTCTAGTTTCTAAGTCTCCCTTTTTAGAAAACTCAGAAACCAATCTTAAGTACCCTTTATGAAATCACAGATCACAGATTTTCTGGTTTGGATGGACCTTGGTTATCTGCCTAACCACAATTTATTAACATCACATCTGTGCTACATTGACTGTCAACAAGTTTGGAACAGATTACTGTGACCCATTCCTTTTTATGTTCCGCGAATGGGATGATATTACTATCACCACAATCATTCCTAAAATTATCCCTGGAATATTTAAAGGGTGTAAGAGAACGCACTATCTTCCCTTCAAGAAATGGAGCAGTCAGTGCTCTTAGATGATCCTGTTTCTAGTTCTCTGTGTCAACTCTTTTCATTAGAGCACATCAGTACTAAGACGACATGTCACCGCCACAGCTACTGTCACGACTTCCCAGTCAGTAGCTCCCACGGACCTCTGATCCTGAACGGGGAGGTCACATTCAAGCCATGATACCTATCTATCTACCCACCCCATACTGGAGTTCCTGCATTGGCAGCTGAAAAACTGCCATGCTATTTACTGGTCTTCACTCTCTCATTATAATTTGGGGATAATATTAATGCTTAAAGCAGCAGCGTTGTAGTGAGAACAAAATAAGACACAGTATAGGAAAGCACCGGACACTGTGCCTGACCCAGAGTAAGGTGGTCAAGAAATGCTTGTTGAAACAGAACCTGTGAGTGATGGGACGACTTTTTCATAGAGACCATAAAACTTAGGATGGAGACATATCAGGAAACTATCCTGCTAGTTTTTCCCCTCGCCACAGCGCTGCTCCAACAGCCGCTGCTTAACAATCACGATCACAAAAATCCAAACGATCATCGTTAGGAGCCTCTGGGCCGGCATTCAGCCTCAAGTCATCGCGCAACCTGTTGATCCACCTTTTATCAAGGCTCACGCCAGACGCTTCACATGTCCATGTGGATTAAGCCACGAAGACTTCTAAAAGGTACAAGGGGATTGATTTATCCATTCAGCCCTTCAATCAGACAAGTGGCCTCTAGTCAGCACGCATCATCAGTACATATAACTCCTCTAAGACAAGGTACTGCCAAACTGGGAATTTAAATCCAGCTAATCCGACTAACATTCAAGTCACTAAACATTTAAATCCAAGTTAGTAAACATTTGTATAAGGCATCATAACTCAAGCTTAATTAAGTACCTAACATTAAATTTTTTAATATGAGGATGTGTTTCCTTTTCCCTTTTTCTTTCTGATCAAGGAAAGAAATTGAAATTCTCTGTATAACGACAAAGGTGAGTTTGAACAAAAATGCTAGTATGCATAAAGCTATGTCAGAATATCTAGATTTTAGTTTTGCAAACTCTAGAACTTTTCCACATACTTAGTTATGTGAAAAATATAATGATATAATAATATCGTTTCTTTTTGTATCCAAAGATATCATATCTATGTTGATGAAGTATAGTTATGTCCTACTTTCCTAATATTTAGTCATTTGGATTTTTTTATGTCATTGCTATGGACAGTTGGATGATTAATTGATGGTATTTGCATTCCGACTCTATGTTTTAGAATCATTGGAATGCAGTCTCCAGCTTCCTTTCCTATCCCAACACAACATAGGAAGGATATGTCCAAACTCGGAATTTGGGTTTTTTATTGTCCATATTTCACATGCATGAAGCTAATAAAATATTTCCAGATGTCACAGTAGGTTATAGAATGTGGAGACTTGTACACAAAGAGCCATGACCTAAGTCAGGTGAAGTGAGGGAGCTTCAATCATTCACTGATTTTGTGACCTGGGACAAATCTTTACCTCTCTGTGCCTTAGTTTTTTTTCTTCGTCATTTAAGATAAAGTTAGCAAGGCAACCTCAAAGAGTTCCTGTAAGTGTTAAAATGAGACAAAGTGTGGAATTCTGGGGACAGATGAGGTGTTTACTGTATTTTGTGGAGGAAAGAATTTATGAATTAAAAAAAAAAAGGAAAATTGGTGTTTCTTTCCTGTGACACCATAAGCTCTGTGAAAGCAGAGCCCATTGTGCACTTCATCACCATGTGCCTGGGACTTCACTGTGCACTTGGTTGGCATTGAGTAATAGTTTAATTGAATCTATTTGTATTAATGTCTGTTATTCCTTTTTATTCCTTTTATTTTTGTGAGACAAATATATTAGGTAATACTCTTTCTACTATATACTCTCATTTCTACAATACTATAGTTCTATATATAAAAAAAGATATGTATTCAAATACTTTTTAATTACCTTGAGCAGTAATTTAAATACCATTTGGTTTAAATAAAATCAAAAGACTTTCACTTATGATGGGAAAAGTAATGTGCTAAGTAAGCAATGTGCATGATAGAGTTATAATAATAAACATATTTATATAATTTACTATATGCAGATACAGTTCTGAGAACTTGACATGTGTCAGTATGCTTAATCCTCATAATAAGTGAGGTCTTATTATTAGTCTAGTTTTACAGATAGGGAATGTGAAGGAGTAATCTACATATGGCTTTACTGTTAATCAGAAAGTAAAACTGGATTGTGAACTCAGGCATTCTAACTTTAGAAAAGTATCATTAATTACTCTCTCTAGGTCCCCTCCAGTAGGTATAGGCCATAGTCCCTGTCTTAAGTGCAGGAATGATTGCCACCTCTAGTTGAGGTACAATAAAATTGAGGAAAGCAAAATATGAGGAAGAAAGGAGGGAAGAACTGCCTAATGAAGCTCAAGAGACATTTCAATTTAAACTTTCAGAAATTATTTGACTATATAAACAGACTAAAGGAATAATAAATATATTATCATAATAACTGATACAGTAAAAGGCATGTGACAATATCCAATATCCATTCAGGAAACTAGGAATAGTTGACTCCCCAGAGGTAAAAGATGTTAAAAGGTGTTGTACTTAGACAGTACAATTCAACTTGCTCAAAACTGTTAACAAGGCCAGGACGTTCTCTCTCACCAGTCCTGTTCAAAATTGTACTGGAAGCATGTAAAATGTATACAAATTGGGAAGAAAGACATGAAACGGCCTTTATTCACAGATGACATGTTTGTCAGTGTAGAAAATCCCAAAAAGTCTATAGAAACCTCCTAAACTAGTAAGTTAGCATAGCAAGTTCACAAAATGAAAGTGTATGCTATAAAAGATGCCTTCCTATATACCAGAAATGAACAACTGGAAATTAAAATTTTTTAAATTACAATAGTACCAAAAAAGAGAAATATTTAGCTATAAATCTTACAAAATAAATATAGGATCTATGTGCAGCAAACTACAAAACTGATGAAAAGTCAAAGAAGATCTAAATAAATGGAGAGAGATTCTGTGTTCATGGACTGGAAGACTCAGTAATGTCAATTCAAAGATATCAATTCTTTCCAATTTGATCGATACAGTCAACATAATCTCAATCAAATTCACAGCAAGTTATCTTTGAGATATTGGCAAATTGATTCTAAAGTTTGTGTGGAAAGGCAAAAGATCTGAAACAGCCAATACAAACTGAAGAACAAAACTAGAGAGCTTACTCATCTGATTTCATGACATTCTGTAAAGCTACAGTAATCAAGACAGTATAGTACTGGAAAAATAATATACATATGGATCCACAAAACAGAATAGAGGGTTAAGATACAGACCCACAGAAATATTATCAACTGATAAAGTAAATGGATGGTAGATGACTGGAAGCCAGGTTTCTAAGTGTTAGACTGGGAAGAGAGGAAGCTAGAACGATCCATGTTGTATTGGATCCAGTGACCTAAGTTGCAGACATCATTATGAACTTATGTTTAGCTTAATGTAGATGCAGATAGTTACATATTGAAATATTTATACATATGTGTATATACAAGAGTTAATATATACCCATACATTTCCTTGCTTTGTCTGCTGAGACGGTCTAGCAGCAATGACACCCCTCAGGATTGAGAACATATAATGTCCAGGTTTTGGTTTAAATAATACTATTTTCCCCTAAAAGGAACCAGAGATCTTTGGATAAATAGCTGACTCTAGGACAGAGGCAGGAAATACACATGATGAGCCTGGATCATATTGTAGAACCACAAATTAAGGAAGAGCTAAAAATATCTAAAGCAAAAAACTAAAACAAAACAATAACATTCACAATAAGTTGTCAAAGGGACACGGGAGCTAACTGGAAGAGCTCTCCATGGCCAAAACTGGAACAATTTGAACAACTAAATAAAATAATATTGAATTATAACCCAAAGGATAAAATAGCTGTGAGTCTATAATAATATAGGTAAATAAATGATTGAATAAATAAATAAATGTGGGATTAAAGACAAATCTTCTATGCAGAATTCCAAATAGTTTATGCAGATACTTCACCCTCAAGGAGGTAGAAAATAACTCCCCAATTCTTAAGTGTGGCCTTAACTAATGATTTCCTTCCAGAGTATAGTATGGGAAGCTGGGTGGATGAACAGCTTTACAGTGGAGAAAGGTGAAACATAAAACTTCAGCCAGTATTAATATCAGCAATGATCATTCAAGCTGATAAAGTGTATTCTTAATATGATGTGATAAAAATGACACTTTACCTCTGTGGTCTTCCCCCTCAAAGCCCATAACCCCAGACACATCATGAAAAAATATATATCAGACAAATTCTAATTGAAGGGCATTCTAGAAAATAGATGACCAGTACACCTTAAAATAGTAAAAGTTATCAAAATCAAGTAGAGTCTGAAAAAATGTCACAGCACAGAGGAACCTAAGGTGAGATGATCACTAAATGTAATAGGATTTTATGGATGGGATCCTGGAACAGAAGAAGGCATTAGGTGAAAAAGAAGAAAATATGAATAAAGTATGCAGAAGAACCTCCCACCTAAACAAAGAATTATCGAGCCCCAAATGTCAATAGTGTCAAGGTTAAATAGCCTTGAGTTGCCACAGGTAGCTAGTTACCTTTCTATGTCATTGTCATTAAGGAAGAAGGTCATATTACCAATGTACTGTGAATAATTTAAATCACTTATATTTTGCTTGTCATGATGGAGCAGAGACTGAAAATTCATGAGAGTGTCTGCTCCAGTTAAGCTTCCATTATATAACACATTGGGCTTAAGAGTCCAGTCAAACAAACATCATCAGGACACATGCCAAACATGTGGAAATGTGTTCCAGCTCTACCTGAAATTATAAGGGATCACATAGAAGAACTGAATATGCCTCTAAAAGTATCTCTGTAATTATCAGCAACTGCATTAATAGATTCTACAAAAATGACTAATACCTATATTGAGTTGGTCTGGACAAAGAGGAGACTATAACAGAACAATTAAGCATGCCAATCACAGGCCTAAGTCATCCTTCCTCACTCCCCCTCATTCCAGCCAGAACTGGATTCCTTCCTGAGGAACACAATTCTTGGGCTCTGAGGGTATTACCCAATATCAATTAAAAGAAATGTATCTCAGGAAACTCTACAGGTACAGCTCTGGGGGAATCATGCAATGACAGTAACTTCCATAGATCTATCTACATGGGACTTCATTGGCAGCTGGAGAGACCACAGAATGTTAGAGGTAAAAATGAGGAAAAGCTCACTTGTTCCAACTACCTTAACTTTCAGACAAGGAAACAGAAGTCCTGTCTGGGGCATGGAGAAATGTGACTGGTCCAATGCCAAACATCAGGTTAATGCCAGAATCCTGTTCTGACAGCTTAGCCCTCACTAAACCGATGGTAGATATGCAGACTAAGTAAATATGTGCTCTACCTACTGTATACAATCTTTGTTGGGTTCTGTATATGTAGTCTGATTTTACTGATGTAGTGGAAAACATTTTATTGCATTCTAGTGAAAAGATTTTTCTGGAGATCGGAAGTCTGGAAAGAAAAAGCAACTTACCCAAGGTCACAAAACGAGCCAGTGGCGGAGCCTGTATTTAAACCCCTGTCATATCATTCAAAGTTCAAAAACATTTACCTGGGTTACTCAGAGTGGCAGGGAGAGTGGAAAGGGGGAGGAAAGGAGGCAAGAATTACCATTACAATGGAGATGGAAAACCCAAAGATTTTCCTTGATAAAAATATAAATATACAACATATAATAGTTTAAAAAAGAAATCGTCTTACCTGTTTTCAATATCCACCCTCCTCTCCTTATTCAATTCCCTGTCTCATAAAGTAGCTGATAATCAAGTGGACCATTTAGTATAAATATTCAGTATAAATATCACCTAACAAGAAGATGAACTACTAGAAAGAGTTTTCTGATAACTAAGGGCAGAATACCCTTCTTGTGTATGACCTTAATTTTTTTTTTCTTAAAATCGTAACTGCCAGTAATTTAGGACATACTTACTCTTTTTGGGATCACCACTCTTTTGAAAATCTAGTGGAAGTTATTAGTGCTTTCAAAAAAATGCATACATTTGCACACAGTTTTAACATATTTTCACATACAAACAATCCATGGAAACCCCAGAAGCCCATCAGTAGACTTCAAATTCCTAGGAGAGGAATTTTTGTTTTAGAACAACTCTGCCACTAAGTAGATGTATGACCTTGAGCAAATTAAATGAACCTCAGTGTCTCCATTTCTTCACTTATAAGAAAATAGATTTGCATGTTGGCCACTCTGTCATTCTATGTCACTGATGGAAACAGCAGACTATTTCAGAAGATATTCCAGAAGTCAGAAAAACCCATCTGCATCGCAGATGTGCCATTCAAGGAGGTTTACTTCCCCTCTCTCAGGCATAGTCTCTGCAATTGTAGAGTGAGAAATTAATACAAGATGACCTGTAAAGGACCTTTCAGCTATAATATTTTGAGATTCTTAATTTAGGGAAGAGTAATGTGTTGCAGGAAAGAGCTTTATCTCCTTAAGCATGCAGAGCTAGATTTGCCTGCTCACAATGGAAGCCCTGCCAGGACCTCTCATGCCACCGCTTATATAGACAAGACACCATATTTGCTCCTGGCTAGGTCATTGGGTGTGACAGTGAGTAGCAGTGCATATCCGTTTTTTGATCAGCTCCCTTGCCAGGCTTTGTGGCCTTAAGCCCCTGGAGGTCTGAACCCTATCAGCAGCCACATCTTCACTTGCTAAGAGCACGGCGATAAGGACTCAATTGGGGTTTCAGAGAGAAGGGTCAGGAAATCACTTCAGAGCTAGAGGAAACTAACCAGCTGCTTCTTGGACATAGAGGCATTGTAGCCAATACAGAAGTATGTGTAAACTGCATCCTCTTAAGCTACCAAGTATGTTTGCAATCAAGGAGCTTTCCCCAGGCACAAAAGGATAGGAATAAATCTTTCTTATCTTAGGCGACATCATACCCTATAATCACATTCAGTGATAACATTGAGACCTGGAGATTTGGAGACTTGAATTAAATTATATCCTTTTCCTAGGTCTCAGTTACTCATCTTTACAATGGTGGGGGCGAGGGAAGCATGGGGAAGAGAAAACAAGACTACCTCAAAGGCATTTCACAGTTTGAAGATTTCTAGTATATTTTTCTCAAAACCAAACTACTTCTTTAGATTCAATCTTCCCAACCCCCAATTCTTTTTAAGAAACCAGACATTGAATCTTCTTACTGGACTTTTCAATTTAATCGCTGCTTCACTTTGTCTCTAATAAAATTGCAGAGCACTAATAACTTCCACTAAATGGCAGAGTTAGCATAGATGAAGCAAGTTGCAACCTGTCAGACCACACTGCACTGAAGATGTCTTTGAAAGGAAAAGGCAGCAACACACTCTAATCTTGCTAGATGCCCTTCCAAGGAGATCTCCAATTGCTTGCTTCACAGTGTGCATGTTCACTGTTATTTTACACCTATTCTTTTTGGACACCGGCTACATTCCAGAGCATTGTGAATAACACACCATTTCTGCTCTCAGTATGCTCATGATAGAGGAGAAGATACTGGGATAATGAGGACACAGTGCTCACAGCCCCTCTACCATAGAGTTTTAGAATTTAAAAGGGCACCTAGAACAACCACCTGCAGGAAGCTTGACCTTCCTTGATAGTGGCCGTGCCTTGGGGTTGCCTTGCTGGTCTTTGGTCAACTCAGATAATTGGGAATTTTGTTATTTCTTGTATCAGCCCACTTCATTTTCATTTCTAATTCCATATTCCTTTGAAATTATACAAGAGTACAAACTCGGTTCCCATTTTCAAAGGAAGTAAAGGCATCAATGAAAGAAGAGCTGTTAAGGGGCCATAGAGATCACATGACAGGATGGCATCATGCGTAAAATACAAACTGATTTCCAACACAGAGATGAGCTTGTTCAAAGTAGGCAAGTGTTTTCTCATTTCTTGTCTTGGTTTTCCCATCTCTAAAATTATGGGTTTGAAGTGTGTAAAAGGAAAGCTTTGCATTTATATGACAGTTCTGTTTCATCACAGCTGAGTCAAATCAAGTGAACGATCAAAGATTATGATCCTCCAGACTCCACTGAACTAACTGAATACTCTTTCCTGACCAATAAACAACGGGACTTCTTTTGTCCAGCTGTGTACAGACCTACAGACTACGTCTCCCTTATCCAGAGTGCAAGTTTTCAGCCCATCCTTAGCCCAATCACCATGAATCTCCTCTTTCTACTTAAAAACTCCATTTTCCCCTAAATAAACTTCTCAGTGAAGTTTTTCACTGACAGTGTGATCCTTTACTTGAGAAGTTAGTAAACTTTGTAATTAGTTTTTAGCTCTTGGTGATTTTTGATTCATTGTTTTTCATCTGTACGAGGACTTGAAGATCCTGCCCAGCTCTAGCAGAGTCCATGAATCTGTTTCTTAGAGACCCAGAGTCAAGGTCACTTACCAGTCACTCTTTGACAACCAGGATGTCAGGGTCCATGGTTTCAAATAAGTGAGGACGTTCTGCTGCGCCATGTCTCAGATTCTTTGCGTGGCATTTACCACTCTGCTTCTGAGAAAGTTCTATTCCAGCCACTCTAGATCATTTCTTACTCACTTACTCCCTGTCTTTTATTCCCAACCTCAGTGTTGAGGAAAAGAAGCTGCAAAGATGGGTTGTAAAATATTTTTTGTCTAATTAAAGAAATAGATAAAAGTTCAGGGTACAAATTCAGAGATGAGCTTGTACCCAAGATGGAGTGGATCTTGGCCTAAACATTTAGAGCACACATTCCTACCTTCCTTCTTTTTCTTCCCCAGAATGACTATGCCCAGCTTTGCACTGTTGCTCCCTCTCTTTCTAGCACAAAATCTAACAATTTACAGACCCTCTAGCCAAGTTCCTTACCTTCTGGTGGAAAAACTGTAAGTCAGAAATGTGAAGTACAGTATTCAAGGGTGCAGAGCTACTTGGTGCAAAGTGAAGGCTAGAAGGTGGGGTTTCCACCTCCCATAGCCATTCTCTCCTCACTATTCCATTCTCCTTTTCCCTGTTGATTTGCTTTTTTACCTAGGTTCATTTTTCATTTAGTTCGTATTGTTTCAGGGTTGTGTTTTTTGGGGGGGAAAATACGTGACCTCTGATTCACCCTTTACCCCCTTTAAAGTTAAGACCACTGGGAGGAGACAAATGCACTAAATAAATATTGTTATCAAATTACTAATTCTATAGAAAAAACATCTGAGAGAGAAAGAACTTTCTTACCATTTCTTCTTTCTTATCCTCTCCTCTTTCTTTCTTTGAATACACACTTACTGAAGATTAACAGAGAGCCAATCCTGGAAATAGGCCCTACGTTCGTTGGTTGCTATATAGGACAGCTGGGCCCTTACAGAGTTCACAGGGAACCATGTACTACAAGACAGGTTCACCATAAGTGCTGTGGGCATTCAGAGGAACAAAGCCCCCAGGAGTGGACTATGGAAACTCCCTTTTGACCAGCCCTTAGAGAAGAGAAGAAGCTGGATGAGAAAAAAAAGGCATGAAGAGTGCAAAGAAAGTAACACTGAAGACTAAGAAAGAAACTGCTGGAATATTCAAAACAAAGTGAGCAGAAGAGAACAGATGTAGGGGATGAAAGCAGGAAAATAAAACAAAACCAACATCTCCAGTCCACGTAGCTCTTGGTCTTTACACGCTGTAACTTTTCCAAGCCTTTTAATATCCTTTACATGCCCTCTGCTCCCTTCCTGACACTCCACTTGTGATCTCTCCCCACTTTTGAGGTCCCTTCGGTGCTACCGTAACCTACTCATTGGTTCCTTTCTTTGGTTATTTTGAAAATAATCTCATATCTTTAGGAAAGTCTTATTTCCTCCACATTCTGCTTGATGCTTCTCATTTCTAGTCTGCCTGTGGCCTGTCATACTTTATGGCCTTGCTCTTCTCTTCCTCTTTTTTTTTTTTTTACTGTTTTACTCACTATTTATTTGAGGGATGGTCTTCATTACATACATAATGCATTAGTACATTCTTGCTATAAAAATTCAAATAATTATAGAGTAAGACATGAGACCCAGTTACCACAGTCACATTTCTCCCCTCACAGTTCATATTTTTAACTAACATTTTCCTATTTTTAGCTCTATATTTGTATGTCTTTATACTTACATTTTGTGAAAGTAAATAATTGTGGAATGCCCTCAAAATGCACAGATTAAATCTAGTCTCCTTAACATAACCCATAAAGTGGCACATTTTCCTTCACTCCCACTCTGTCGTCAGGTTCAAACCCATTAAACTACCCACAATTCTCATGACATGGCCTTATTCATACCTTCATGCTTATTTACATGTACTTCTGCTTTCTGAAATTCCCTTTCCCACCTTTTTTGACTTCCTAGACTGGAGCTGGTTGCTCCATCCATGTAACTCTCAACAGTCTCTATCCAGCTCTCCACCACAGCGTTTCTAATGTGTTTGGCCACTGTTTGGTTAACTATCTCTCTTTCCTTCAGGATGTTATTTTTGAAGACAAAGAATGCATCTTTCTCAGCTTTGTTTTATTGGCACTAGCAAAGTACCTAGCATACTATCGAAACCAAATAAATGTTGAATTACTGAATGAAACAATAAAGAATGAAAGGAAAGCATTTCTTCTGGACAACATGACCCTATATTCATGAGAGGCTGTCAGATTTCTATAGAAAGATCACATCATGCTATGGGCTCTCTTTCACCCACTCACACACCATATACACCATATTACAGACATACTGATATTTCACCAACCTACTTTCTTGCAGTTGTTGAAGTTGCAAATGTCTAGAATGTAATCAAATATTGCTAGTTTCCAAAACTTAGAATATAAAACCTTACTGAACCTATTTTTGCATCCTAGGTGACATGTCTGAATTCTGCAGATTTCCTTCTGGTGAGAACATTGGGCATTTTAACACTTTGAGAGCAGGTGTTGAGCTGTTGTTATTCCAGGTCATGCAAGACAGAGATTCTATAAATTCAGAAGTAGTGAGCAGGGAGTATGACTGGCGGGCTACTGGGATGACTTCATGTTCAAGTATAAAGAGGAGACCTTGTTCCCAACGAAGGAACAGAGGATGAGGTCATCATCTTGGCTGTATTTGGGAACTGAAGTTGTCCAACTATATGGTGGGACATTCAATATGCTAAATATGATAGGGGATGGAACTGATTCACCAGATGCTGTGGAAGAAATACAGCCCTTCATGTTTTAGAGATGGCATTTCTCCTGCCTCCTACTACGTCTGCTGCTCTGGCATCTTGTATTTCAGTAACTGAGTTTTCAAAGAAAGATTTGTCTCTAAAGGGTGTGAATGAGTTGAGCATGTGTCTAAATTGTTATCAAAGCATAGTACAAATAGTAGAGGCTTCACAAGACAGCAAAGGGTAGTGCAGGTGGCTTGCCATTTAAAAAGCATTAGACCTTGGGAAACCTACAATTGTTCTATGCCTGTTTTCTCATCTATAAAATGGGGTAATAATAGCATCTATATCATGGAACTATTTTCCAGTTTAAATGAATAGATACATATAAAGCACTTAATACAATGCTCAACCATGGTTATCTAATATGAGTTAGATATTATTATTCTTTTAGGTAATGTCTTTATAATTATTAAATGTTTGAGCTATAGAACAAGATATTCCTAGGCTTATATCTCAGCTTTACCACTTAATTGATAGTGGATCTAGCAAGTTAATTAATGGTCAGTCATAAGTTTTTTCATCTGTAAAATGGAATGATAAAAATATCTAAAGCATAAGATTTTTGTAAAGATTAAATGAAATGCATACGGAAAGTGTCACACATGATTCCTAGTGTATTTGAGTTGTTCATTAGTATAGTTTATAATACACTCTATATTTGGTAACTGAGGCTCCAGGGATCCAAAGATTCATTGTCTCTAAGAATCCCAGGCCAGTGTGGGAAGTGAAGGGATGGTTTTGCTGCAGTGGGCTAAGGAGTACCCTGGAAGTTGGTAGAGAAGACTACAGGGTCATAGGCAGGAGTGATGCCTCTGTTATTTTTGAGTAGGAATTTTCAGATCAGAACAAGGGCGAGAGGCCTGCTAGGCAAAACCAATTAGTTTAAAGCCATAAAGGACATTTCATTATTGATTTTCTTTAGTTTGTTTTTTGCTATTATATATAGTACTTCAATGAAAAACTTTACACACAGCCTATATCTGATTTTTTTCCTTATGATAAATTCCCAGAAATGAAACTGCTAGGTCAAATGATGAACATTAAGGCTTTTGCAAAATAGTGTCCTATTTTCCTCCAAGATGATATAACAATTTTAAAGTAGGAATGTAGAAAGTATCCACATCCTAGAAACCTCTACAGCCATGGATAGCAAATTTAAAAAAGAAAAACGAAGTGCCAGAAAATGGCAGCTCATTTTTAGTTTGCCTTTCTGTACTTTATGGCAAAGTTGAGCATTTGTCATATGAGCCATTTTCATTCTCTCTATGTTAATTTTCTTTTGGATCATCTATGTTGCCTTGATAAATACACTTACGTATTAAGAATATCAAAACTCTACCATGTATTGAAATGACTTCTCTAGTTTGCCTTTTTGATTTTTATACGGTAGTATTATTTCAATGTAGACAGAATTTTAGTAATGAAATCAAATTGGTCTTTTCCTTTATGGTTTCCACTTTTCTTTTTACTCAAGTATAGTTGAGATTCAATATTATATTTGTTTCAAGTATGTAGCACAGTGGTTCCATAGTTGCATATATTATTAAATCTTAACCTCAACCAGTACAGTTACTATCAGTCAACATAGAAAGATGTTACAGAACCATTAACCATATTCTACATTCTGCACTTACTTCCATCCCAATGACCAACTTATATTAAGGTTGAGATTTTTGTTCCCCTTTATCCCCCTCACCCTCCCCACCGACCCACCCCAACAACCACTCCTCCTCCCCCATGGTAGCCACCAGTAACTTCTTAGTGTCTCTGAGTCTAGTGTTGCTTCATTCATTTTGTTTTGTTTTTAGAGTGCACAAATAAGTGAAATTATATGGTATTGGTTTTCTCCCCCTGGCTTATTTCACTTAGCATAATATGCTCTAGGTCCATTCATGTTGTCACAAATGGTAGGATTTCTTTCTTTATATGGTTAAATAATATTCCACTATGTATATGTACCACATATTCTTACCCAATAATGGGCTAATATGCAATATATATAAAAAAAACTCATATACCTCAACACCAAAAAAACAAATAACCCAATTAAAAAAATGAGCAGAGGACCTGAACAGACATTTTTCTAAAGAAGAAATACAGATGGCCAAAAGGGACATGAAAAGTTGGTCCACATCACTGACCAGGGAAATGCCAATCAAAACCACAGTGAGATATCACCTCACAGCAGTTAGAATGGTCACTATGCAAAAGACAAGAAATAACAAGTGTTGGCGAGGATGTGAAGAAAAGGGAGCCCTCCTACACTGCTGGTGGGAATGTGATTTGGTGCAGCCACTCTCCAGGCTGCAGTACGGAGGTTCCTCAAAAAACTTAGAAGTACCATACAACCCAGCAATTCCACTTCTAGAATTTACCTAAAGAAAACAAAATATCTGATTCAAAAAGTTATACATACCCCTATGTGTATTGACGCATTATTTACAATAGCCAAGATACGGAAGCAAACATCCATCAACAGATGTATGATTTCTACTTTTGCTTTTACAGTTAGAGAGGCCTTCAAATCCTCATGAACATACAACTTACAGGGGCTTGTTTTGTTGTTTCGTTATTTAACTATGTGACCTTTCCTCAATAATCTTTCTCAAATAATCTGTATTATAACATCAAGTATCAGGATCCACTCCTTGGATTTCTATTCTGTTTGGCTGACTTGTCTGCTTTTGCTCTCTTATTTAACCACACTATTATTATTATAATATTATAATATGTTTTAATATATGGCAATGAAAATCCGAGCTTTTTCCCAATTGTGTCTTAGCCATTTAATTCTCCAGGTCATTTTGTCAAATTTTAACAAAATAAAAGTCACTAGAATTGTGACTGGAATTTCATCACATTTGCTCCTGTAGTTGGGGGAGGACTGACATCCTTACATTACTGAGAACTTCCCTCAAGGTACAACTTTTTCTACATTTATTCAGATCTTTTCTATTTCTCATGGAAATTTGTGGTATTCCTCATATACATCTGGCACTTTTTTTGTTTAGTCATCTCCAAATATTTTGTGTTCTTGCTATGAAACTATTAAACTGGCTAAATGTTCTAAATAAGATATTTTCCAATTAAAATTTTCATGTGAATTTGTTGACATATGGGAAAGCTCTTAATATTTAATTATTTAAATATAATTTCTTAACCTACCTAATTATAAATCTTAAAACTTACACCAGTGGTTTTCAAAGAGTACAGAGTTGTTTTTGGCAAGTGTGTGAATGGCCACAGGAAGGTTTCTGGCTCCACTGGAGAAAGAGAGCTGTGGGAAGATGTGCCTATGCTGTCCTTCAGAAGAACTAATGAACAAACCAGAAAGCTTTTGCATAAGAACTTAATCTCTGTTTCCAGCCTCTTAAAAATGAGATGACACTTAAGATATTAGAAAATAAATTTAAGTAGCCTTGCAGCTCCAGGGTACAGCTGGCTTCATTTCCTTTGATGCAGCCCACCTCACACGGTGGTGGGAGACGTGGAGCAGGATGGACACATGCCCTGCAATTCTTGCATTTAACCTGTTTGCAGGTCAAGATTGATTCAGGCATCCAAGTAGGTGATGTGGTTACAGTTTGCATGGAATAATGGAAAACATCTATGAGTTGAGAATCTGTCCTCTAAATTAGTTACACAGCCTGAGTCAAATAGCACTGGCAATCTGGACTTCAGCAGAATATCAGGTTAGATTACATTTTTGATCTCTAAGTTTCTTTTAAGTTTCCTATATTTTTATAAACTTATGAAAAATGACCCATAGACATAGCATATTTTTTTCTGTTTAGCGTAACAACTATTCTAATTTAATAATTGTCCTTTGATAAAAATATTTCCAAAATACATTATATGTTATTTTTCTCTGATGATTATAGATTTTTGTTCAAGCAAGCAGCTCAGTTACTATTTACCTTGAACTTGTATTAGCTTAGTTTTGTGCCTGTTAGGACATATCTGTGTAATGCCTAAAGTGTTCCTTAAGCCCCTCTAACCTGGTGAGACTGAATCTCTAAACTCTGTATCTTCTATGGATATTATCAAAGCTTAGTTTTAGGCTGTAAAAAGTAGGTGCATACTAGGTCTTGTTTGGGTTAGGAATCAGGAAGCTATGGCTTGTGAGTCAAGCCTGGCCCAACATTTGGTTATTTTATAAATAAAGCATTATTAGAATATATTCACACTCATTTATTAATGTATTATGTATAGATGCTTTCACATCACAAAAGCAACAGAGATTATATGGACCAGGGATCCCCAAATATTTACTCTTTGGATCTTTACAGAAAAAATGCACTGATGTCCACACTAGGACATGGCCCATATTATTAAGGCATGGTCTTTCTTATGTCTCAGTTGAAAGCTCAGGATATTAACAAGATTTCTTCACTCCAACTGGGCATGGAGCATCAGTGTCTCCCCAGAGTGTGCCATCTTCAGTCTCTCTGCTCTGCTCCCATCTCTTCAGAACTCACTTTCTTGTAAGCCTCCCACAGACTCTTACTGCACTTGGGAAGCTAAACTTTTAGCCAGAGACTTGATAGAAGCAACTTCTGGGATCCCCGACAGAGCTCAATGCCCTACCCCTGGTGCCCTCTCCTATAGATTCCACTTACTCGAGCAATTCTTAATTTTGCTCTCTGTTCCAACTTCTGTGGGACCTCAGTCCTCTGCTTAGGCTTCAGGTCCCCCTGTCACAGTGTAGGGAATTGTTCCCAGGCAGAGAGCCAGGACAATGAGGGAATGCATTTCATGAGTTTTCCTTCCTTCAAGGATTGCAGGTTAGCACTATGTGTTGTCCAATGCCTAAAACAGTTTTTTCATATTTTATCCAATGTTAACATGTTTTACTATGGTCACAAGTATATCCTTTACTATCAGTTTAAAATACCAACCTTTGTGGGTTTTTTTGCAAATGCATATGACTGAGTAAACACATGAAAGCATTCTATGTGTTAACATTGAGCCAGTTACAGGACTAAACTCAAAATACATTACTTAAAAACTACACATATAGAATAAGCTTGAATTTAAGGTAACACATCATTCTATTCTTCCCCTTACAATCTACAAAGAATTTTTTCAGCTTCCTTCCAGATCTCTGTTATCCCACAAGATAAGTCTCACAATAGATTAACCACTATTAAGTAATATACCTATTATTATTTTACTCTGTTTACCAAGTCGTTTTGTTAACATTCATATATGTCTCCCTCCCTCTCTCTTCTCTTCCATTTCTCTCTAAAATATTGGAATTCAGACTTTAGGTTGACATTGAACACTTCTAATTTTATTGCTTTTGCTAGAAACATCATGCTCCCATAGAAATCTATTTCACTATTCTCTGTCCCTCCATTGCATAGAAGGGGTCCTTTAATCATTTTTTTTGTACTAGTTGGTGTTACTTTTGTATGACACTCCTCAGGGGTCTTTGAGTATATAGTAGAGTGTTTACTTCTTCCTTATTTAATAAAAATGGAGTATCTCTATTAAAGTGTCAAATCTTAACAGTATAAAATCTGATCACTAGGTGTTGTTTCTATAACTTAGAATTTCCAAGGACTTGGAACAATGATGCTTAATTAAATGCTACTCTTCTGTTTCTAAATAAATGCACGTTTACTGATAATATATTTGATAAGTATGTTATGGCTATAAACAGCTCCCAAAAGTAAGAAACACCTAATAAATATTTAAATAACTGGGTTCTGCTGTCACTTTCTTTGCTAAGGAAAACAATATTTTAAGTTAGATATCAGATATTCATCATAGTCATTATTACTCATAATTATATGAATATATATTTGGAGTGTTCACACTTGAAGTTTCTTTCTGGTTATGCTTCACATAAAGAACCTAGATTCAAATAACACTTCCATATACTGGGGGCTATTATTAAGTCAGAGTTGAACGTAAAAATAAAAAAGACAAGACTTTAAAATAGAAGTTTTAATAAGACCTTAAGTGAACTTTCCTGACTGCCTTGACTGTAGATATTAGCTGACTTTATCTATAAAAAGGGTAATTGGTATATTAGGTAGGTTATGTTCTGCTGCAAGTAATAAACACCCCAATTAAAAGTGGCTTTAAAATAATATATGTTTCACATTACAAGGCACCTGAAATGTGATTCCAGAATTAATTAATTTGGGGATTCAATAGCATCATCAAGGACTGGAGTTCTTTTCTTCTCTGCCACCCTCAGCATGCTGACTTATGCTCCCAGATATGTCCTTATAGCTTCAAACAAGTTGCAGTGGCTCTGAGCATCATATTTATCTCATTGTCAAGTTGCTGAGGCATTAATCTAATAGGGATGCCTACACAGAACATACCAAATTGGTACTTGATCCTATACAAAAGCTGTTCAACAGGTGTAAATACAAGATCATAATAACAAACCAGGTTTGACATGGCTAGCAGGAGTTGATCAGTATTTGTTATGTCCTTCTATTCCCAGTGGTACGATAATACATGTTTAACAACTGAATCTCTGGGATAAAATACTCCTGAATTACAGCATATCTCAATTGCTATCATGTAAATCCCCCCAACCTGGCCAATTTTTAGTGGTGAAATGATGTCGTTGAATGCACAGTTGAGAAGAGATGGGTAATAGCACACTCTTTAAAAGGAGTAGTTTCACTGTATGTATGCAATTAGTGTAAACCTGAAGAGCATAGATAATAGAAAAATGTTGCAAAATAATTAAGAAGTGATGGGTTTTATTTATTGCCTTCATTTTTAATATTATTTACTTCATTTTAAATTCATATATATTATTTTTTAATAATGGCTGTGTTTAACAACAATTTGTTTTTGATGATGATAGTTTTGAAGAATATTGGTCAGGTATTTTGTGGACTGTCTCTCAGTGGGGATATGTCTGATGCTTTCTCATGATCAGACTCAGGAATAGTTCTTTAGAAGGAAAACCAAAGAGGTGAAGTCCTATTTATATAATATTAGGCTAAGGGCACATATTATCAACTTAAATGGTTACTGTTGATTTTAACCTGATCACCTCTGTGAGCAGTATTTGTCAGATTTCTCCGCTTCACAGTTACTCTGTTTCCTCCCTTCCATACTGTATTCTTTGGAAGTCACTGCATTCAGCCTGCATATAAGGAGTAGGGATTTATGCTCCAGTTTTTTTAGGGCAGTGTAGTTACATATATTATTTAAAATTCCTCTGCTCAGGAGGTTTATCTATTTTCCCACATTTATTTATTTACTCCATCATTTATTCATATTACTATGGACTCATGGATATTCACTTAATATTTGGAATACAGTACTACTTTTTAAATTTTGCTACTGAAATTGTTCTAGTTATGGGCATTGGAAGCTCTTCAGTTAGTGGCTTTGTCCTTTTGACATACCCCCATCATTGTATTTTGTGTTTTATCTTGCCTTTGTTTTAAGCAAATCTTTATTTTTTAGAATTACAAATGTTCCAGGTTTATCTTGTATATTGCTTGCCTCAGTTCAAGAATTAGCCACTTTTCCAAGGAGTCGTAATACTAGAGATAGGTTATTAGAAACCAAGTTTTGAGGTTTATTTGCTCATTGCTATTGGGATTCCATTGCTTCTTGTTTCTCAGATGATACAGCAAGGAAATGTATGGATATGTACCAATCCTTTCATATTCATATATATGTAACCATCTGTATCTATATTAAGCTAAGCATACATGAATTCATACTGATATCTCCAACTCTAACCCATTACCATGTGGATCATTTTAGTTTCTTCCCTTTGTTTATCAATAACCTCCCACTACATTGTTGTGAAATCTGGTTCTACCATACACCATCACATTAATTTAATTATTCAACTCCAGTATACATCAATAATGATTTCAGAATTGTTAAACAGTATCTTCTCAGGAAACAACTTTATCAACTATAGTTCTTATGTTCAGTTCCTTTACCTTTCATCTTACAGACTTCAATTATTTCTAAAGCTAGGTTAGCACCTTTTCCCCCCATCCCCTTCAGTGAGGCTTTTCATACATTTCTAATACAGACAGACTGTTTTGTCACATTCTGAATTCCATTGGAAGATTTTTTATTTCTTAAATGATTTCTTAAAATTTGTATTCATTAAGGTTCGTTCCTTGTGTAGTAAAGTTCTGTGGGTTTTGACAGATTCCTATTTATCATGTATCCACCATTTCAGTTTCATGGAGAATAATTTCCACTGGCTAAAAGAATCCCCATACTTATTCAATAATCTCCTCCTTATCCCAAACCCCTGGCAATCACTGATTTTTTTATTGTCTCAATAGTTTTGTCTTTTCTAGAATGCCATATAATTGCAATCATATAGTAAGTAGCCTTTTTAGATTGGCTTCTTTCACTTAACAATATGCATTTATGACTCATCAGTATTTTTGTTTGCAAGTTTCCATATTTTTTTTTCTGAATTGCATTCTGGTGTATGGATGTATTGCAGTTTATTTATCCATTCATCAATTGAATGAAATCTTCGTTGTTTCCAGTTTTCAGTATTGAAGTTTATAACTGTAATAGTGAATTTGTCTATTTCTCCCTTTAATTCTATTGGTTTTGACATATATATTTTAATGACCTATTTTTAGGTGCATACACATTTAGTATCATGTGTCTTCTTGGAAAATTGATCCCATTATTAGGTAATGCCTCTCAGACTTCCTTGTTGTGAAGTTGGCTTTATCTCTTTTGAATGTAAACATTCCAGCTTCCTTTCCTTTCTTTTTTTTCCTTCCATTTCTGGATTACAGATAGTATGCTTTATCTTTCAATCTTTTTAACTTATCCAAGTCTTTATATTTAAAGTAAGCTTCTTGTAGACACCATATATTTGCATATTATATTTGGTTTACTTTTTCATTCCTTTCTAACAACCTCTATCATTTAATTGGTATGTTTAGACCATTCACATTAAGGTGACTATCAGTTTAGATGGATTAATATCAACCATGTTTGTAACTGCTTTTTATTCATTGCATTTATTATTTAACACAACCACCCCTTTTTATTCATTCTTTGGTTTTAATTGAGCATATTATACCTTACCATTTTTTCTCCTCTTTTTATGTATCAGTTGCAACTAAGCATTCTTTCAGTGGTTACCTTAGAGTTCACAATATGTGTTTTTAACTAATCTAAGTCTGCTTTCAAATAACACTATACAAATGAATGTGTACATTACGTAACTTATAACATGAAACATCATTTTTCTCATCTCTTTGGACTTCTGTCATTCATTTCACTTAACTATGTGCTTTAATCATCCAATACATTTCTATTATTATTGTTTTCTTTTAGATAAATTAACAATAAAAATATTTTTTCTTTTACCTTCATTTATTCTTTCACCAATCATCTTCCCTTCGTCATATAGGAATGATACTTTTATTCAAGTATCTTACCTGTATTGTTTTATTTCTACCTTTTGATGATCTGATGGCAATGAATTTCCTAAGTTTTAGTGTGAGAAAGTCTTTATATTTTTGTTCATTTCTCAAGGGTAAGAATTCTAGGTTTGTGATGTGCTTTTTTTTTTTTAGCACTTTCATCATTTCATTCACTTTCTTCTTGCCTGAATGATCTTTGAGAATTCTGCTCTAATTCTTGTCATGGTTCTTATATAGCTAAGATGATTCCCTCCCTTTCCCCTACCCTGCCAGCTTTTTAAAAAAATTTTCTGTCTTTCGTTTTCTACAGTTTAAAAATGACATTCCTGAGAGTGTGTGTGTGTGTGTGTGTGTGTGTGTGTTTGGTTTTTGGTATTTATCCTGCTTCTAATTGTCTGAATTCCAAGATTTCTGATTCTTTGTTTTATTAATTTGGGGAATTCCTCAACCACTATTACTTTAAATATTTTTTCTGCTTATTTCCTTCTTCTGATATTCTAATTACAAGTATATTACACTTTTTGATATTGTCTCACAGTTCTTGAATTATCTGTTTAATTTTTTTTTTTCTCCTTCCACATCAGTTTGGGAAGATGCTATTGACCTATTTTCTGGTTCACTGATTTTTTTTCTCTGGCTGTGGGCTATTGATGAATCTAATGATGAGCCCATAGAAGGCACTCTTCATTCTTGTTATAATGTTCTTTGTTTATTTCTTTAAATAGATTTTATTGTTAGAAAAGCTTTAGGTATACAGTTAAATGGAGCAGAAGGTGCAGAGATGTCCCCATATATCACATACTCCTACAAATGCAGTCTCCTCCACTCTCAAACAGAGTGGTATATTTGTGATACTTGGTGAATCTGATACATCCTATCCCAAGTTCATAGTTTACATTAGGCTTCACTTTTGGTTTTGTACGTCATATGGATTTGGGCAAAAATATAATGACATGTAACCTCCATTACAGTATCATACAGTAGTTTCACTCCCTTAAAAGTTCCCATTGGTCTGTGTATTCATCCCCCCCTCCTGAAAACTCACCACCACTGATTCTTTGACCATTTCCACAGTTTTGCCTTTCCTGGAATGTTATATAGTTAGAATTATACATTATATAAGCCTTTCAGATAGGCTTCTTTCACTTACTAATATGAATGTAAGTTTCCCCCATGTCTTTTCATGTCTTGATAGCTCTTTTTTTTTTTTCAGCACATTGTCTGTATGTACCACGGTTTATCAATGAACCTACTGGAGGACATCTTGGTTGCTTTCAGCATTTGACAATTATGAATAAGGCTGCCATAAACATCCATATGCAGGTTTTTATGTGGACATAAGTTTTCAACTCATTTGGGAAAATACAAAAGAGCACAATTGCTAGATCATGTTGTAAAATTATGTTTAGTTTTGTTAGAAACTGCCGACTGTCTTTCAAAGTGGCTATGCCATTTTGCATTCCCATCAACAATAAATTAGAGTTCATGCTGCTTCACATCCTTGTCAGCATTTGGTGTTGTCAGTGTTTTGGATTTCAGCCATTCTAATAGATGTGCAGTGGTATCTCATTTTAATTCGTAATTCCATATGGCATATAATGTTGAGCATCTTTTCATGTTTATTTGCCACCTGTTTATCTTCTTTGGTAAGGTATCTGCTGAGGTCTTTTGCCCCGCTTTTTCATTAGGTTGTTCATTTTCTTATTGTTGAGATTTTAAGAGTTGTTTGTATAGTTTAGATAAGAGTCTTTATCACATATGCCTTTTTGCAAATACATTGTCCCAGTCTGTGGCTGGTCTTCTCATTTTTTGACAGAGGAGAGGTTATAATTTTAATGAAGTCTAGTTTATCAATTATTTCTTTCATTATTCACACCTTTAGTGTTATACTAAAAAGTCTTTGCCATACCTAAGGTCATTTAGATTTTCTCCTGTTATCTTCTAGGAGTTGGAGTTACCTTTAAGTCTATGATGCATTTTGAATTCATCTTATGGTTTTAAAGTCTGTATCTAATTATTTACTTTTTGGGGGGGAGCATGTGGTTGTCCACTTACTGAAAAGACTATTTTGCTCCATTGCATTACCTTTGCTGTTTTGTCAAAGATCAGCTAACTATGTTTATGTGGGTCTATTTCTGGATTCTCTATTCTGTTCCATTGACTTATCTACTATTTTATCAATATTACACTGTCTTGATTACTGTAGCTTTATGTTAGTCTTGAGCTTGGGTAGTGTCAGCCCTCCAACATTTTCTCCTTCAGTAGAAATGTGCTTACTACTCTGAATCTTTTGACTCTCCATATAAACTTTAGAATCAGTTTGTCCATATCAAAAAGAAATTTCCTGGGATTTTGATGATTGAATGTATGGATCAGGTTGGGAAGGTCTGAAATGTTGACAATATTGAATCTTACTACCCATAAACATGGAATATCTCTCCATTTACACAGTTATTCTTTGATTTCTTTCATCAGTCTCTTTCAGGACTGCAGTTCCCCGGGGTCTTCCATGGTTAAGCTAGTTGACACAGACTCCAACAATTAATATTCCCAATTAAATGTTCCTACTACTCTATGGCTTCTGCTGCCACTAAACAGATCTCTACTGTGTCCTTCTGGACGAATTTTTCTCTTCAGATTTTAGGTGGCCATTTGTCCTGAAAACTCATTTCTCTGATGGGTACAAGAAAAGTTATTTATATCAGTTTTTCCACCTTTTTCTTGTTGTAAAAGAAAAAGTGATCACCTCTGAGCTCCTCACATGTTGGAGTTAAACCAGAACTCTAATTTTTAAAAATTTTACTGAAGCAGATGTCTCAGTTTCCATTAATCGTTTCCAATAGACTAAAAGTAGCTTTTGAAATATCACTAATGTTCCCTTCACTCCTGCAAATTCCATGAGTCTGTAAGATTAGATGGCATTTTTTCCTAACTGATGATTAAGGACTGCAGTACTATGAAATTCATTTGTGTTCTACAGTTCAAGAGCCGTCCCATGATTTTCCCACTCAGGTGTTCTCAGTGGAATGCAAAAGCTAAACTTTGGCTTCTTTCCACCAGCCCAATTAAGATCCCGTCCAGCTCATCAATTTGAAAAAAAAAAAATTACATTGAGGGCAAGTGACAATGGAAAAGAAGAGGCAATGGCATGAAAGAGTTGTGCCAAGAAATTTTATGTTGAAATCTGAGTTGCATTATCTCAATACATGAGAGATTTCTAAATAACTAGGTCACTAACACACAAAAGAAAGGGCTTTGTAATATCTAGATCTTTCAATTTATTTATTCTACTTACCATTTCTGTCAGCTTTTTTTTTTTAGATAGGTATGTATTTTTGTAAAAAAAAACCATTACAACATTGGCATATATGAGTACTCCTAGTCTCTTGCAATGTAAATATTTGTAATATCATATCTCTGTCACAAAGATTGAGCTGAAAATACTTCTTGAAACTAGTTTATTCAAAATATATATATACCACCTATATCAAACTAAAAAGCTTCTGCACAGCAAGGGATACCATCAGTAGAGCAAAAAGATTTCCTACAGTATGGGAGAATATATTCATAAATGACGTATCCGATAAGGGGTTGACATCCAAATTATATAAAGAGCTCATGCACCTCAACAAACAAAAATCAAATAAGCCAATTTAAAAATGGGCAGAGGAGCCAAACAGACACTTCTCCAAAGAAGAAATTCAGATGGCCAAGAGGCACATGAAAAGATGCTCCACATCGCTAGTCATCTGAGAAATGCAAATTAAAACCACAGTGAGATATCACCTCACACCAGTTAGGATAGTCAACATCCAAAAGACAAACAACAACAAATGTTGGCGAGGATGTGGAGAAAGGGGAACCCTCCTAGACTGCTGGTGGGAATGTAAATTAGTACAACCATTGTGGAAAGCAGTATGGAGGTTCCTCAAAAAACTAAAAATAGAAATACCGTTTGACCCAGGAATTCCACTCCTAGGAATTTACCCGAAGAATGCAGCAGCCCAGTTTGAAAAAGATATATGCACCCCTATGTTTATCACAGCATTATTTACAATAGCCAAGAAATGGAAGCAACCTAAGTGTCCATCAGTAGATGAATAGATAAAGAAGATGTGCTACATATACACAATAGAATATTATTCAGCCATAAGAAGAAAACAAATCCAGACATTTGCAACAACATGGATGGAGCTAGAGGGTATTATGCTCAGTGAAATAAGCCAAGTGGAGAATGATTTCACTCATCTGTAGAGTATAAGAACAAAGAAAAAACTGAAGGAACACAACAGCAGCAGACTCACAGAACCCAAGAATGGACTAACAGTTACCAAAGGGAAAGGAACTGGGGAAAATGGGTGGGAAGGGAGGGATAAGGGGGAAAAAGGGCTATTACTATTACAATTAGCACACATAATGTAGCAGGCGTGGGAGTGGGGTGGGGGGATAGGGGGAAGGCGGTATAACACAGAGAAGACAAGTAGTGGTTCTATAACATCCTTCTATGCTGATGGACAGTGACTGCAATGGGGTATGTGGTGGGGACTTGATAATGGGGGGGGTCTAGTAACCATAATGTTGCTCATGTAATTGTATATTAATAATAGCAAAATAAAAAATAAAATAAATATATATATACCAAAAGTTTGTACATTTTTTACCCTTCAGTAAATTTCCTAAATAGTAACCTCAGATACTTTTAGGTTCTAATATCAAAGTCAAAAAACAAAATTATGAATTAATTCTAAGATTAAGCTGATTTTCTTGTCCTATAGCAAATAGAAGAAAAAAGAACTTATTTTTTCTCATATATTCCCATTTTAATAATCTATATTTTATCTTGTCATGAATGATCCTTGTCACTTGTTTCTTTAGAATGCTCACAATTTTTTTTATTGGTGTTAACATTCTGTTACTTAAGTATATTTATTTCATATGTTTAGTGGGATATTTCAACTGGTTTTGTACTTTAAGACATTTTGCTAGCAAGTGGGTCTCATGCTTTCCCAGCTTTAGCTAAAAAGTACAAAGTTGTCTCACAAATAAATGGGAGATTAGGTTTATAGCATTGACTATGAATAACATAAACACACATAAAGAGAGGATCTAATCACCATCTGAGTGTTTAATCTCTTTATCCCTAGTGGAGGGTGGGCTGAAATTCAACCATTTCTCCCCCAAGCACAAAGGACCACATGAAAGACTTGAGATGCTTCTCCCTAACACTCTCTTTTGGTGCTAAAATAACAAAGACTAAGAATCTGTTTAGATTTAATCACTTAAAAATATAAAGATTATAGACAACTAGACAAGCATCTTATGATAAATGAAACATGGTTTAGGGCCAAAGATTTAAGAAAATTAAACACTCAAAGAATTTTTAACAATACAGTTTGTGAAAGGTTGTCTACCATATGTCCAAGAAGGTCTATTGTAGGTAGAGTCAACTGAGACATCTGGAAAATTAAGTTGAATATTATGATAAAGAGAACAACAACAAAAACAAAATCAGCAGGTACCATGATTTGAAAGGAAAACTCTACTTATCTTGATTCAGTCTAAATTTAGCAAGTAACTCTCCTGAACAGAGTTTTAGGAAAATTACATAAGATAATTCATAATAGTGATATATAATGGTGACAACTCAGAAACTGAGAAATCAGATCCATTGCCTTTTGTGAATAAAACAAAAATATAGTGGATGTCATTGGCAAAGTCACGAAAGAGACAGAAATCACTTCAGGAGAAAACCAGAATGCAATCTGATTTATTAACATATGTAAAAGGAAGAATATACTAGACAGCTTAGGGTAGAGAATTAGCTGGTCCTTGGTCAGGCCTGAGAAATAAGAAGAGAGATATGTTCTGTTGGGTCTCCAGCTCAGTCCTACAACATATATACAACATATATATATATAACAGGAATATATATATATAGTCGTTTCATGGTGTATATCTATAAGGAGATAGATATTAGGCTATCAAATTATCCATTTACCTCCTGTTTTTTCTGCTACGCCACATTCATCTACAATATTCTGAATATAATTTACTATCCTGTACAATTTATCTACAGGAAAAGAATATGCTTACTGGTCAACAGAAGCTTACTCAAGATGGTCATATTTCTCATTTTAAGAGGTAATACATTGGCTTTCTCATTTTCGTATATCAATCTCAGAGTGTTTGGTTAACGAAGACGTTTCTCTTTTCAGTCTTCTAAGCTGTCAAGGTTGAAAGCTAGCTTTGGATTGACATATATTCACTCAGATAATGCCATGCTGTGGGAATGAGATGCCCTTGTATATATGAGACCCTTGCCTGAAATAAGCTCCGTCTATAAACTTCACCAATTCTATTGGTCATCTTTTGAAATACGCCCACTCTTTACCAATTTAATTCAAAACACCATCAACTCTCACTTAGAAAAATAGTGCCTAGCCTTGGTCTCTACTGTCTATTCCCTACACAGCACACAGCTGAAGTGATTCTTTAAGATGAAGACAACAACCAAAATTCTTATGAGAGAAAAATTAGTCCTTTACACCCACCCTCCATACACCCTCCAAATTCCTTATTCCCTTCAGATTTCCACTCAAAGGTCGCCTCATCTAAAAGGACTTATTAGATGACCATCTAATTTAATACAGTACTCCTTCTAAAACTGTCATTCTCTCTATACCCCTTATCTTGCCTCATTTTTATGCAGAAACTTTCTACTACCCAACACATCATAGACTTATTTGTGGACAGAAGATGTAAGTTCTGTAATACTAGGGATGAGGTTTTCCTGGAATAGGGCTTGGAATATGGAACTCAGTACATTTTTTTTAAATGAACAGTTGCAAGAAAGAAATATATAATAACAAAAAGGCTATTTGAGTTGATTCTAGGAATCTAATTCCACCTTTGCCCTCAATTAGTCATCTGTATGTCACTCAGCAAGTCATTAGCTCTCTATCTTCAGGTTCTTTATCTATAAATGGAACTAATAATAGCTCTGTGGTTCAAATACTATATGTGAAAGGGTTTTACATGAAAAAACCCTGAACAGATATGAGGGATTTGGACAAACAAGGTGTCCAGGATTACAACAGATGGGTGGCAAAGTTTAGAGAGAAAAGCATTAAATTCTGAGTTAAATGCTGATTTTAAGTCCCAGTTCTCTCACTGACCAGCTCTGTGACTTTGGGTGAGTTACCCAAGACTTTTAAGCCTCATTTCTCTGATGAAAGAAAATGTTTTTCTTTTCTTTAATAAGATTTTTTTCACTCATTTTAAAAGAAATTGTATCTTAGTCATCAGGAAAAGCAATATAAGTAACAGAGACTAAGGATTTTTTAATTAACTGTATTTCATTCAGGCAATAATTATTTCATGAGTAGCCATGCACATTAGAGTTTGTTCTAGGAGTTTGGGACAAATCAGTGCATGAAGTAGACAAATATACTGTCCTCATGGAATTTACCTTCTACTGTGGACAGATATGAAACAAACAAGTAAATGAAATAGTATTTCAAAAGGTGATGTGTGTTATATGGACAAAATGTCACAGTAAGGACCCAGGAGGGTCACACGCACAATGATGAGGCAGCGGTACCTTGTAGGAGGAGGAAAATGTCGAAAGGGATGTCAGTTTCCTGAGAATAAGCCATGCAGAGTTTTCAACAGCTTTCCAGACAAGCACAAATCAGCTGATCTCTCCGTTTGCCTTGTGGATTGTGGAGTGTGTCTAGAGAAGCCACCAGAGGAGAACCTCTTGAGTTGTCCCACTAAGAGGGAGGTGGCTGAAATTATATTATAGGCCATATTTAATGACTTTGATCAACTGCTCATCACAGAACTTGGACATATGAACAGACTAACTGTAAGTTACAGTCTTAGCTCAGAGATTTACATTTTTAGAAATTTGTTAGTGCCCCAGTGAAGATCTAATCTTTAGGGCATGACTGAGAAAAACAGCAAGAGGGACAAAATAATCACTTGCAGCTTAAAGTCTTACACTGAAGAACCACATGAGCATTTAGGTTGCTGGTTATGGTTACAGTGACCCTCTTCCTTGTTTATTAAAAACTATCCACCTGCAGGTTGGCATAGAGCATTGTTGTCCGTTTGTCAGGACGTTTGGAGTTCTTGGAAGTGACAAAGTGCTAGACAAATGCTATTATTTATAGTTTGCCCCTGTTCAGTGAAATGGATCCACGAGCACTGTTGCCAAGAGTAGCATTAGTTACCCTGCCTGACAATTTCATTTTAGGATCCTCATTGTTGCAGACTGAACAGAATTCTCTGGGCAATGAAAAACCACAGCACTCCCTTGTGACTAGAGAAGCCCATTTCAGACCCGAGCTGCCGGTGGTTTACGGCAGTGCTGGCACCACGCAGTTTCTCACATGGTTCCATACGCCGACCAAAGCCATTTTGTCAAGGAACAAATTACAGGCCAGCAACCAACTCTACTCTCAAATCTTATCCACTGGCTTTTCTCACTTTCATTTCCAACTTTTTTCCCTAATATTTTTTTCTGTTGCTATAAGGAAACAGACCGCAGTAGGTCAGGTTCCTGCCTACCTTGTATTTTCTATTTGGTCTTCCGGTTGGTCTGAAACAGTATGTCAAGGGAGGGAAAGGAACAAAAGTATAAAAATATAGAATGAAAACATTTCAAGTTAAATAATTATTGAATACTTATTATGTATGGTACTCAAGGTTAAACATGGTATATATCAGAAATCATTAAGCACTTAGTCACTTAAGTAAGTAAATATAAATACCTTGTGAGAAATACAAAGTTCTATGGTACATCATACAAGGAATATACAATCATTTATGATAAGAAACAAAAGCTTCATTCGCTCATCATTCATCCATCCATTTCCTGTGCATTTGTACAGTACCTACTATATGACCTTAGGGAATAAATATTAAAATAAACAAGACAGTCTCTCCCCTCGAAAGTTCTACAGGTGAGTTCGGAAACTTCAGGGTGCATCAAAATCCTTTGAAGAGTGTATTAAAACACACATTGCTGAGCTATGATTCCAGGTGTTTTGATTCAATAGGGCTCAGGTGGGGCCTGAAAATTTGCATATCTAACACATTCCTGGGGCTGCTCTTCTATGTTCTCAGGAGCACACCCCAAGAACTACTAGGCTAGAGCAATGTTTTTCAAATGTAATGTGTTCATTAGTCCCCTTGAGTTCTTATTAAAATGCAAATTCAAATTGTCATTTAGTAGGGCTGATGTGGTCCCGTGGATTCTATATTATTCCATGTACTTCACTTTCAGGAGGGTGGGCCTCTCAGGTGGCCAGAAACTTGTAAATAAATGTGCACAGAAGACATGAGGAAATAAGTAGAAATTAAGACACTCCCGGAAGAAGGGATCGAGTTTTTGCAGGAGAGATTTCAAGGGTGTACATGGGGAACAGGGTCCGTGCAGGCTGGGGGTGTGAGAAAGGTGAAGGGACAATAGATTGTGACTAAAAAGGCAAATGTAAGATGGTGTGGTTTGGGGCTTGATTAACTTGTGCCGTTCAAGTCCAGGGCATGGCTATATGGACTGCTAACTGCAGTGGAATGGGAGCTCCTCACACTCCGGAAGCTGAGGAACTGTAAAACTACATTATGGGAAGTTTATTAAAACTATATTGGAGTTCCCAAAGAGTTACTAAGAACCTGGAAAATGGAACCAAGTTACTCCAGAAAAATCTCCTGAAAATCAGTGTGTTGTCATGAAGTTCAGTAAATCACTCTGATGGCAGAGGTTTCAGGAGACGTGAGATCGCTCAGGCATAGTGGCTGAGCGATGATCTGAAAACAGCAGTGTTTATGCAAAAAAAAAGTTTCTTCTCTTGGCCCTCTGAATGAAAGAGTACATGTAGAAGAAGACTGCTTCTACTAAAGAACAATGAGTCATGTGTTTTCTGAGAAAGAGTAGCTAGAAGATAAGACAAGCTAGCAGTGGAGTGGAAGGGAAAAAGAAAGGTCAAAGATAAGGGGAAAAGTTTGTTCAAAAGATGGGGGGGTCAAAACACCACACTGGAAAAACAATACCACATGGGTAGAATGGAAATGGAAAAAAGTAGGATTAATCTGGATAAGGGGGTTCAGAGTATGTGGAGGAGGATTCTGTCTAAGTCAGCAAGGTTTAATAAGCAGAAATCAGAGAATGAGAGATTTGTGAGTAATCAACAGCAGTTGGGGATCAAAGTAAGTGAGGAAGAAAAAGAAAAAAAAAGTCAATAAAGGAGAGTTTTCAAATAAGTGGTCCCATGTTTCCAAATTGGTCAACTCCAAGCTTTCAAAGTTGAATCCCTGTGTATCAGGTCCTAGTTATTATGACTGGAACTCATTTATTTCCAGGGATGGATAGATTGTCCTCAAGTTTGACTCTCCAGGGTTGTATTAATGGCAAAGATGATACTTAGTAACATTTCCTCTCTTTAGATTCAGATCCTGTTTCTAGAATGTTAAATGATCAGTTTTTAGAGTTTCTAAAAATTAAAAAAAAAACATAAGAAATCATTCCCACATTGGATTTACTGAGAGTTTACTAAGGCCTTGACCATAAAAATAAATAATGTGGTGGAAATCAGGAATCCTACTTATCTCCACCAGTGCCCAGCTCTTTTAACCTGGGAAGGTTACATAGCCTCTCTGTGCCTCGATTTCTTATAGAACAAGGATAATAAGGGCTACTACCTATATAGTGCTTACTCTGTGTCAGCTGCTGACTTAAGCCATTTTTGCAATTAATTCACTTAACTCTCAAAGTGACCCAGTTGGATAGGTACTATTAGGAGATCTAACAATTGGCAGAGAAAGAATCTGAACCAGGACATACTAGCCCCAAATACCAGTCTCTTAAATATTATACTACTATCTTTTGGTCAGCAATAGATAATATCAGGAAATGCCTCTGAAGGTGGTCTGAGGATTAAATGTATAAAATTAAATATGTTATGTGCTTAGAACAGTTTCTGGTGTGCAGTAAGAATCAGCATATATTGGATATCCAGCTGTTTATGTTTCATCTTCATTTTTAAAAAAATAGGATAAAAAATTGAGATCTCTGAAAATTAGCAATTGTAGATTCTATAGTTGGCTTATTTAACAAAAAATTACTTATTAAAACCACATGTCATTTTACATCTATTAAATTGAAATAACTTAAAAATATCCAAAGATGGAACTCTATGGCATGATATATTGGCACACTCTTTTAAATAGTAATGTTTTCCAGAAATGTTTAAAAGTATATACTTTAATTTGGTAACCCTCTCATTTTTTAGGTGGCAGCATATTGTGGGGGAAGCAGCTAATTCCTTAGATCAGAGAGTCCTGGGTTCCAATTCTGACTCAGATAAGAATGAAAATACAAAGAGTTTCTTCCACTTACTAGTTAAGTCACCTTGGTTAAATTAGTTATCTCTCTAAGCATCATTTTTCTCATCTGCAAACTGGCAATATTACTTAGCTTAAAAAGTATCATATGAGATTATGCAGAGAAATTACATGATACTTTGTATGGATTGAACATCATTTAGTTTGCTTTCCTTAAATACTGAAATACTGTTCCATGGAATGATCTGAAGGAAATAACTCAAAAGAAAGGTGGCTATATATTTAATTTATAATAAAAATTACAACCAACCTAATTGCTCAATGAGGGAAATGATAAATACATTTAGTTGGATTGATGATGAGATCTTTATGTAGTTACTTAGGATAAATGCAAAAATACATGATGAGTGGGAAGTTCTTATGTAATTTATGTAATGAATAAAAACATTGAAATTATTTTACTGTAACTTCTATGTGTAAATACTATGGACCTAGAAGACAACATGTAAAACAACCATTTTACTAAATTTTCTTTGTTGGCTTCCATTATTATTGAGAACATATCATTTGTCTAATAAATGGTTTTTGATATCATTAATATCATCATAACTACTTTTATCTGAATATGCTTCATCTGAGAAAACCAAAAGTATGCTGATATTTATGTTTCCACCTGAGCTTCAAAGATCTTCCTTTGCCATGTACTTCATTCAGATGATTCTAGAACCAGACTTGTTACAATAAAAACAAGTACTAAAAAAACTTTGAATCTTTAAATTTCTTATATATCCAGCATCTAGAATTTAGTAAATATTTACTGAACATTATTGAATAGTTTTACAGTTTTCAATGAGAATTAACATTTACCTCTATTTTCCTCCTTTTCACCCCAACCAACAGTATTTATCCATTTATTTAAAAATACAGCTAATTTACAAAACTCCTTTAAAGTATTCTTACAAAGCAAATAAACTAGAAAATAAAACCAACTTTCTTATAAAATCCAAAAGTCATGTGTTTTCTGTTTTATTTGTTTCTATTTTTAATATGTTGGTGTCATAATTTCTCACTTTTCATTTACAAAATGACCCAACTTCACTTTTCCAAGCAAAGCTTGGACTGGTTAAAAAAAAGTGCTTTGTGATAATTTTAGCTTTTTCAGATATATCCCATCTTCCCAAAAAGCAAAGAAACAGTGCCTCTATGAAAGAGAGAAAGTGAACAAGGAAGGAATAGAGAGTAAAACATAAGTACTCCATCTTACTGCATTGAAGGATTCAAGAATTAGTAGTAAAGTTGTATATAAATTTATGTAGTAAAATAAGGTGGGACCTCACATGCCAGATACAAGGGTGGGTAGTGTATATTCATAGACAGGACAACACTAAATGCTTTGGCTCAGTGAGAAGACATGATTCAACAGGAGACTGTATGGAGTGGTGCCAGCACAGATACATCTGGGACGGCCTACACTCACACCAGTATGAACAAAGACAAGGCATTCATTAATATTTTAAGTTTTAGTGAAGAAATCGCAAATCCACATCAGTCTCTACAGGATACTAAAAAAATTGCTGATACAAGTGCAAAGATACATCATATGAGTATCAATTAAGATACTGAAAGAAAAAAATTATTTCGACTTGAAATGTTGATTGTTTATATTTTAATTTGAAAATCCTATCAAGCAGAACATTTTTCATTCATTACCTGAGATAACAAAAGTGTTAAAAATAAAAATAAAATAAAAACATACATTAGCACTTTTGGGAAGAGGATGCAGTATCATGGAAAAGTTTGAAGAGTATGAGTTTTCTCATTGAAATCTCCAAAATATATAACTATTTATATAGTTAAGAAGCAAATGACACAATTAAATTCAAACATAAAAGTGGAAGATTTATTGAGCCAGAAAAAAAAGAAGAAGAAATAAAAACTACTGGTAAATTTCAAATGAAATATTTAAAGCTTGGTATTTTTAAGCAGGCTCTAAAAACCATCTTGATGTAATGACAAGATATGATGGGGGGACAAGTTAAAAGCCATCAACAATCTTAAGGCATAACATACTTAACTTCAGAAGCAAAAGTCTCTATTACAGTATTATGAATTTGTATGTGTTCTATTATTTATTTCAATCTGTGTCACCATCTATAAAAAAGGTTACATTAATAATCTACCCTAAGCAACCATGAAGCTGATTAAATTATCACACCAACTCCCAATTTTGTACTTAACTCAAAAATGCTTTATCAGTTTTAACACTATTGTGATACTGGTTTGCCCTCAATTATGACAGAACTGCCTGAGTTAATGGGAAGTGAGAATGGGTGTTCACTGTTCAACTTGACATATTAAGTTTGCTCATTTGAAACCAAAGAAAAAGATACTGAAAATTTTAAAGTGGTAAGGGGATTTTTGAGCCCGCACATAGCTCTAAGTTTAACAATTTCATTCTGAACTTCAAAGAGTCTAATTAGTAGTAAAAAGAGTCAGCTATAAGTAAAGAATAGAAAGAAGACAATAAGAATGGAGTGACAATTAATTCTCTCCAACTAAATTATCCCCCAAATATTATGGCTTCAGGTAAAACAGAAATGTTAATAACTGTCATTTCCAAAACCTTGACTAACCAATAAGTACACATCACCCCATGTCCATTTTTCATCCTATTTTAAATGGAACAAAGTGACTTTCAGAGGTTGGGAAGTGCATAATTACATATACCACAGCCTTTGGACTTTGATCGTAATTATAGTGCTTTATCAATCCATCACTTGTTGCTTGAAGACTATTACTTGTGAGTTCTTTCAAGGAGATAGAATCCCTGTCAGGACAAATTCGAACTGCAAAAGAGGTAGTCAGGAACTTGGCTCTTGTGACTTAAACAGATTGAAAATTGCCACTTTAATCTTATTCCATTTGGCTTTTAAGTAGAGTGAGAACATAAAGTCTCTCTTTAGGAAGGCATGGTGCCTGTTTTCATATCACTGGATACATTTTTATAAGCTTAATATATTGGGACATTGGGTCCAAGTCTGCCTCACTGCAGGTAGTGGTTCTCAAAGTTGGGTGTGTCAGCAAATGAATCATCTGGGGTGCTTGCTAAAAATGCTGATTTTGCATTCCTTCCCCTCACCCTCAGTTTCAGAGAGAGGTATCTATCTATTTAATCATAAACCTAAAGTTAACCAGAAACCTTAGAGCATCAGAAGGTCTGGAGTTGTTTCTTTAAGACTGGTCTGAGAAGCACATGAAACAAAATTGCTTGTTTTTATTTACAATGCAATTCCAAGGCTCCCACTATATTTATCAAATCATTGTTTCAGGGTGTTGATGTACCAATATCAGAAGTGCATGGGTGTATTACTATTACTGTGTTTTCCTGAATCTGAATTTGGGCTTCACAGTCTCAGTACCCTGTGTAAAGCATCTTGAGGGACTTTAACAGATGTACAGACAAAAATCATCCTCCCAATTTGCCGCCTCCAGGGTGGGAGCTTTGCACTTGGGTCCCCAGACAGCAATGTCCATTGTCTTTTCTTTCACCTCTGTATTAGTTCTATGCACATGGTTTCCCTTTGGACTCCATGAGGTCTAGGATTGTATCTCACATATATCTTCTACCTTCCTCACTCAGCACCAAAAACTAAGTTCATGAAATACTTTAATTAATACATCAAAACCAAAAATAATTTTAGTTTCCATATCTGTAATTTAGGGATAAAAATCCTTTACTGGGTGAACTAGTTACCACAGACTTGTGGCTTAAGCTAATACAAATAGATTATCTTACAGTTTTGGAGGTCAGCAGCCCAAAGCACGTCTCACTGGGCCGACATCAGGGTGTTGGCAGGGGTGCATTCCTGCTGGAGGCTGTAGGGGAAAATACGTTTCCTTGCCTTTTCTACCTTCTAGAGGCTTCCAGCATTCCTTGGCTTATGATTTCTTTCCATCTTCAAAAATCTGCTGAGTCTTATCTCACATCACATTACTCTATTTTTCTACCTTCCCCTTTCACTTTTAAGGACTCTCTTGAGTATATTAGGCCCACATGGATAATCCAAGATCATCTACTTATTTTAAGTCAGCTGATTAGCAGCATTAATTCCATCTGCAACCTTAATTCCTCTTTGCTGTGTAACATAACATAGTCACAGGTTCTGGACATTAGGGTGTGGTTACCTTTGGAGGCTATTATTCTGCCTACCATACCTGCCCACATCCCAGGTGGATCAGATACATAATGTACTGGGAAACACTGCCAACTGTAAAGTTTTATAGAAATCTAATAAAATATATGTTCTGTAGTAGAAACAGCATTGAACTAGGAGTCCAGTTCTTGAATTCTAGACCTGGTTCTGCTACTCTTTTATTATGTGATCTTGGGCAAATCATTTAACATCTCTGGGATTCAGATTTCTCAATTCTAAAGCATAAGAATTAAGAGAGACAAACCAAGATCATGTCAAAACCCGTAAGGATCTTTGCTCTTAATTTAAAGACTATACAGAGAAAAATGGAACTCAGGGTATGCCTCTGAGGACAGTCTTGTTGCTGGGAAGAAATCCCAGTCCCCTAGCATGCTATTCACACAACAGGAGAATGCAGCATTACCCTAGGAGATAAATTTCAGAGTTTAGTTGGGTTCATTTTTAACTCTTGAAGTCCTACTAGTGAACATTGGATCAGAGGTTGTAATCCCCACTTACCTTGTGAGGAAACTGATTTAGATAGCTTCAGTGATTTCATGAAGGTCACATAATGTCTGTGGTGGGATTAAGACTATCTACAGATCTTTTTTGACAAGTCCTACATGCATTCAGCTAACAGACTTCCCGCCTATCTGCCATTTAATGCACTCACAGCTCAGGAGTAGCATACAGAATTACATAGCATCATACTTTGACCACAGTGGGTCATAAAGATCTTTTAAAACTTACTCTTGTGAAAATTATAAGAGTTTGAAGCAGTTTTTTATTGTCGACAACTGGTGGATACATTAGTCTCTACTGATAAATTGTACCTTCATATTTCTTTATGAAACAATTCTTCCTGCCTCTTGCCTTATTTCATTCCAAGGAGACACAGACAGCAGCATATTGGCACATTCTTTTCAGATAGAAAAATTCATTGTTATGGAGATGGCTAAATTTATGGATTAGCCTTACTAAAAAATGGTTTGCTCCCTGAAACGGATGGATACATCCTTTACCTCACAACAGAAATTATATTATTATATGTTATACATCAATTTTGGAAGTCTTCATATTCACATAAACAACATTATGGGCATATTTTTAATTTTTATGCTTGTCATGATCTTGAAAAAATTGATTAATTGAAGACAGTTTAATAAAGGGATTATTTATCAAGTTATAAGGGATATGTGCAGCTTTTTGGAGTTAGCAGTGGCCGGGAATGTTTACCACCACTAATCTTGAAGGTAGAGTAGGAAGCAGTCACTCAAACACAACACATCTGGACCTGTGGCAAAAGCCCCTGATAGGACCTGCATTCTTTAGTTAAAAATCCAGCAGGGAAGTGGCCAGAGAGACGTATACCAACATCACTCCCCTTGTGCCCTTCAAACCTGACGGGAAACAAAGGGGAAAGGAATTGTCGATGCCATCTTTAGAAGTCAGCTTCAGGGGTATAGAGCGAGAAGGTGAGAGATGGAGGGCAGATGCGGAGAGGCAAGAAGAGGGCACCAAACACTTCTCTCTACCTGCTTTTATGGGATCTTATCTGACAACTGAAATGATGCTCCACTATATCTTCACTGCTTTCACACTTCCTTCGGGATATATTTAGAAAGCACAGTTAATAAAGTTGACCTTTAAGCTAGTAAAGCATAAAATCTACGATCAATATGTAATTTACACAGGAAGTACTTCTTACTCATCCATAGAGTACTTTAACAGTTTGCACTTCTGAGTAGAGAGTAACTGAAAATTAATACAAAATCATTTTGCAAGTAGTTCAAATTGGAATATGTTTCATTTTCTCTTATTTTAGCCCTCAGCTATCATATTATTTCAAAATTTAATCTTGATTCATTTTTATCATTTAAATGGGTTATTTTCAACATGATTTTTTTAAGTTTATTTTGATATCATTAATCTACAATTAAATGAGTAATATTATGGTGATTACACTACCCCCTTCATCAGGTTCCCCCCCGCCAACCCCATTACAGTCACTGTCCATCAGCGTAGTGAGATGCCATAGAGTCACTACTTGTCCTCTCTGGGTTCAACATGATATTTTGAAAGAATATAATCTTTTAAAATGGGTTGGGTGGAAAGTCTATTTTAAAAACTAGATGGCAATTAAAAAAACCAAAGTATGAAAGAAGGCCTAGTTATAACCCAACCTATAAATCAACAATGATTTAGCTCCTAAAATGCTAGACTTTGAGTATTTACCTGATAAAAATACACAAACAGCACCCATTGTTTATAGTTTTCATTTATAAGGAAATGGTAACTTACCCATTGACTCTTACTTATTGATCTTGCATAATTTTATCTACGCTTCAATATTTTTGTTAAAATTGACTTGGCAATAAAATGACAAGACTTGTGATTTTGCCCACCTTCTCCCCTTTGCAAGGGTCAATATCATCAAAGGGAAATCTAAGCTCTATAGTTTAACGTCTCTTTTGATTTTCAGAAAACTTTTTGCAAAGCCTAAAGTAAAATTAGCATCATCAGAGCTCAACTAAATGCATAATATGTCAATATATTCAGGAACAAAGGGAAAAAAAACAGAAAAACAAAGGGTGAAATCTCAATTTTAACTGAGAGAATGATTATCATCATCCTTTGAAATGTATATTGGCTTTTTGGGAATGACATTAACATTCAGTAGTATGATAATAGCATCATCCCTCAATTATTCTATTCTGTGATAGAAGGAAATTCATGCATTATGGCAGTTTGGAGTTAAAAATAACAAGATACACTGTTTTTTCCTTTTTTGAAGATTACCTTCCATTATTTCACTTATTTCTAAAGAAAAGGTAGGAAAAAGACAAATTTAACTATATAGATGACTATGAATATGGAATGATTAAATATGGTCTTTCTTAAAATAGATTTTGTAAACTGAGAACTACAAGGGTTGTCTGCTTAGAAAAACCAACTCAAACTCATCCACCCACCAGGCATCAAATTGAATATTATTTGCTTCCTGTTGTGAAATTATATAGCTATCAGAGATTTCTTATAATGATATTTCACTTATTCATTCATTCAGTAAGTAAGTAGTATAGAAGGGAAACAGTAAAATTCAGTCCTTAAATTTGTGACAAAACAGTTAAAATATTTGAAGAAACTCCATCAGTTATTAAATATATAAGTACTGTAGAGTTAAATAAATGAACATTACAGCCATATCTTATTCATTTTTGTATTTCCAGCACCTTGTACAGAGTAGATGCTCAGCAACAAATGTTTTTCTGCTCTTTATTTGCCAGTTTTCATTACAAATGGTAAGTACATAATCTTACCTAAAAGAATTTATTGGGCAGCCAAATATTATTCCCTATCTGCCCTGAACCACAGTCTTACAGCCCCCCAACATGCCTCCTTCCTTTTACCAAAAGTGACACCATGACTAAAACTCAGGGCACTGAGCAAAAGCCAGCCTGTTTTTAAAGTACTATTATCATTTTGAATTTTACAATCTTTCAAAAACTAAGATGCTGTTTGTTCCATGAATCAACAGGGTGTCAGGACAATATGAAAAAGCAATTTCCCTATTTATTTATATTTACAGGCTTCTCTCATCAATCTCTAGTAATGCCTCTAGACAGAGGTCCAGAGGATTGTCACATGGGTTGCTAGTCAGTAAAGGAAAGTTTCTTTAAGAGCTGAGGTATATCTAGTACCTACTTTAAAGAAGGTGTGCTCAAGGAAAGTATAATACAGCTAATGTCTATCCGAATTATGCTCTTAGACTATTATTTCTAAGATTTTTAGCAGAATAGAAATCTTGAGGCCGGGAAAAATTTGAGAACTAGAAAATCTTTGGTGTTTTGCTCCATATCAACGTAATCCCCACTCCAACTAAGTCGGATTTTCAAGTTATCCAAGAACATAAACTCCAGAGCCATTCATTTTTTGCTAATATTGTTTTGTAGCAAATAGCAAGGGAGGAACCAACTCACCATTCACATTCCCCGTTTCAACCTGGAAGATCACAGGCTTGCTTCCTCTTTCTTTCTTTTCCTTTTCTCTCTCTTTTACTCTCACCATTCCATTTACCTTTCTGCCTGACTTTTCCTCTTCTCTTTCTCACACAGCCCACCAGACACTTCACAGGAAGAAAAGCAGAGTCTACAGTCCACATTAGTATACTGCATGGTGACAAATCATATTAATGAAAAAAGATCACACATCTTCCATCATTGCCCAGGCAATGTGACAGTCAGTGAGCCCTACCCAGAAAGCCCACTCCATGTCTGGTATGAGGCTCCAAGAGGCACCCAGGGTGAATGACAAGTTAACCCCTTTAGAACCCCAGCGTTTTCAACACTCACAGGACCTCTCTCATTAATCTTACAAAATAAAGTATGAAATTCCAACATCAAATCTCATGCTGTTAAATTAACAACATCACACAGCTACATATGACTTAAATATCTCCCATAACTTTATGGCTGGAAAAACACTCTTCAGATTTCATTTACCAGTTTAAAAATAGCAAACCCTAATTTGAAACACATACACACACATCGTGCATGCTCACAAATATTCCCTCTAAGTTCTAGGCAAATGTTCCTTCCTATAAACATAAATAAAATCCAGTATAATCATACATTTTAAAAGTCAGATTTGTCAAAAGATGATGTTTGTTATGAAACAAATCAGGAAGAAAATATTCCTTAAAGCCAAAATGACAAACCGCAATCTGTTCGGTATAACAATGGCTATTTATCTGTTTTTTTTTTCTAATGTACAAATCAAAATTAATCTGTGTTTATTTTGAAAAGAAGCCATAGATTAGCATGTCCCTGTCCAATGAAATTTCTTCTTCTTGGGAGCGTGTGTGCTGAGCAAGGCAAATAACAGAACTGAAACATCTTAAAATGGGGTGATAATTTTTTAAGACACCATGGGAAGATCGTCTTCGAACTTTGTCACTTTGTAGATCCAGACATGAACTAAAAAAGAAAATTAGAGAAGATGCCCACAGACCACCTTAAGTCCACAGAAAGTCGAAAATAATATCACTGTGTTCATAAACTAGGGGCTGCCCTTTGTACACAGCAGAAACAGTCACAATACGCAAGGCACTCCAATTAAGTTTTGATAGAAGTTATGTCACGTTTAAACTCACCGCTGGATGTAAGGGTCGGGACAGTACTGTAGGGTGGCACACCGTGGAGTTTCAAAATTCATTTCCTTCAACTCTGTTTGACATCAACAAGTGGAGAACAATTATAACATATACACATATACCTGTGTATATATAGATATAAAGACAGGAGGCTAAAAGCAATAGGGTCAAATGCTATGAGACATAAAAGTTTAGACACTTCCCCACCTTCACACACATTTGCAAAGAGGCGGAGTGTTTCTTGATTTTAGCCAATGAGATTCATCAAGTGACTAAAACATCAGAAACAGTGGATTCTTACCAGCTGGGCATCCTCTCTATAGTTGTTCTTTCCCTGCTACCATGGCTTTAGCGTCCTTGATGTGTGGTGGCCACACTTGTTGGCAACTTGGAGGCATCTCTGAACTTCTGGTCTCTCTGTTGATTGGATGCTGGCATGAATGGCATCAGAGTTTAATTTCAGCAGCCTGGACTTTTAAAACAGAACTGGGCTGAAGAGTGTCCACCCTGCTCCAGCTAATTAACGTTTTCTTGTATCTGCACACTGATTTGATTTGAGGACTTCTGTAACTCCTTCTGGAGCTACACTTTTTACAGAGCTGCTTAGGAAGTTGTGTGTGTGTGTGTGTTTTCATCTCCACCTCCTCCCCGCCTCCCCCCATGGCCCCCCTTCATTCTCCCTTTCAGCCAACCGCCTGTTGTGGTCACAATCTCAAATAGCAAAGACAGGGAAATTCCTTGATTATATTTAACCTAGAACTCACTCTTCGTCTCAACTAAGGGAAAGAGATATCCATTCACATCCCCCTTAGAAATTTGGCCTGCCCCAGATAAAAGAAAATAACCTTTACTGAGTTTTTAAAATATCCTACCTAAACACAAACACACACACACCTGATTTTCTTAGAGGGATATTAAAATGGAAAATAAATATTATTTTAGACTATTTTGAAGTTTACAAAGTCATGTCCAATAACCTGTTAATCTGCTAATGGAAACATTCTAGTTTCTTTCAGTCTCTCTCAGTCTGTCTCACTCTCTTATTTATGTCATTGCCTTTGCTGGGTTTTGGTTTTGGTTTGGCTCAACCTACTTTGGAGTAAAACCACTGAATTGTTTGTATATCCAAAAATTAATATAATATCAGAAAAGTCTCCATACCGAATAATTTACTTCCTTTCTGAACACAGGCTGTAAGCCTATCCTGGTTTTGTGGACTTGGAAATTGAATGAAATATGATTCAGAAGCTAAATTAAAATAGACACCAACAGAAAAAAAAAAAACAGTTTGTGAGCCCAAGTGTCTCTAACATGGCAAGTTCTCATCCTCCATTCAGGTCCCCTGCACACTGGTGACATCAGTAGCTGTCAAAGTTGTGAGGCAATGCAAAACCCTTTGCAGAGCAATTTGACATTTCCTCATAAGAAATTCTGGCTTAAAATGTGTTTCATAAAAATATTTTATTTGTTGCTTCAGCCAGGATAGAAGGGAGAAGCTATTTAAAACTTGACATTCTCTTCCCTTACTTAGCCAGAGAGTGTCTAACATCTGTGAATTGTGAAATTCACAAACATGCAGCCCAAGCCCCAGCCAAGTCAAACAGCTTGTGCTATAAAATGTGAAACTGAAGGGAAGATCATTTTACTAATTAATTATAGATTTGTTAATTGGAGTTAAAGTGGCTTTGTTCCCTGCTATTGGAAAATACACATGACAGGAATATACAAAGTTCTTAAATTGAAAACATGCAATTTCCTTTGACCATGGCCAAGTTGTTCTATCACACCAGGCCTTGCTGTCTACGTTTATAAAATGAGAGGAAAAATAATGATTTCTGGTGCCATGCTTTTCAAACATCAGTGTACTTGGGAGTCACCTGGAAATCATGCTAATGCGGATTCTGGTTAGGTAGATCCTGGGTGTGACCTGAGACTCTGCACTTCCCACAAGCTCCTAAGTGACGCTGGTTCTACTGGTTCTTAATCCCACTTCGAGCAGCAATACCTAGTGCTCTTTCCAGGCCTGCTGTTTATTTCCTTCTAGGAAATAAGCAGAGCTCTTCTAAATAAATTACCTAGACTCCCAAATAAATTATCAATTTGCAAACAATCTTAGAACATTTTTAATTTCAAAGGTGTATAGCCTTATTTATTAAAAAATTTTAAATGTATGTGTTGACATCAATAGTTATTTGAAAAAATCCTAAATTTGCCCAGCTAAAAGGACAGATAAATGGCTCAATTTTATATAAATAATCATGAAAAATATTGGATCCTATTGCACTGGGGAAAGAAAGTCAAAGAGTTAGATCGACCAAGGGCAAAAAGGCAAACTGTTTAGGATTCAATAGCACAACAATATCACACAACCATCTGAAACTTAGGAAAATAAGTGACAATTCTAGTGTAATTACTGCAATTGCCACTTACATTAATATTTTATCCGTCTTCCCCTAGGGGCTCAGGTTACTATATAAATGCATAAATTATTTATTCGATGTGAAAGTTAGATGTTTCCCAGGATCATTAAGTCTTTTAGGTAGAGATTATAATAAATAAGGTAGACAGAAGCCTAGTAGAAGGCAGTTGCTTTACCGGGCATGACCTACATATGTGAATAAAGTTGTTTGTGAAGACTTTTGATTTGTATGAAGAAGAGGAGAAAGTAAAGGGTTTAGGGAAACAGCATGATTTAGGACCTGGAACTCTGGATATAATATAAGAGAAAGGTATACTTTCTACTTCTCAGCTCCCAGCAGCCAAGAATGTGCACTCTGCCAAACTCAGATATGCAGAACACAAACCCATCTCACTTACATCCATGTCAATTGTTTCACAGTTGTTATTCTTTATGTACTCTACCCACTAGGTTACATACCTTTCTGGTTACTCTCCTGCCTTGCATTATACTTTGTCCACCATCCAGAATGTTTCTAAACCCCATGTGCATATATTTATTTCTCCCAAATTCTTCAAAAAACAGGAAGCTTTCCTTATCTCTACAGGTAAAAGGAAGCTCCACCACCTCTTGTGCCCTGAATCATTGTATCTGCACTCTTGTAAGGGTACCTAGCTACTTTTTTCCTGGATCTAGGCTCTTTTTGCAAGAGACCCATCTCCTATATTGGACCTTGAACAAGTTAAGGGTGGGTTTGCTATCCAATTTGTCTTTCTATTTCCTGGGACTAGCAAAATATGGTTCGGTGGATGAACAACATGTTTACATCTTTGTAAAAATCATCTAATAATAAGTATCATACATGATTAAAAAAGAACATCCATAAAAATACTTGACATTTTAGAATCAACTAAATTGAGGTACAATTAACAGATGAAGAAATTCACTAATTCTAAGTGTTCAGTTTGAGGAGTTGTGACCCATTTTATACCATGTAGCCTCTACTACAACCAAGATTGAGAATATCCATTACCCTAAAAGTTCCCTTATACCCCTTTGAAGTTAATCCTCCTTCATTGCTAGCCCTGGACAATCACCTTCTTGCTTTTTGTCATTATATATTAGATGTGTATTTTTCAGAACAGCATTATACAATGGAACTTTCTATGATGAAGGAGATATTCTATATTTGCACTGTTCAACCTGATAGCCACTGGCCACATGTGGCTAATGTGACTAAGGAACTAAATTTTTGTTTTTATTTAATTTTAATCAACTTAAATTTAAATAGGCACATGCAGCTAGCAGCTACCATGTTGGATAGCACAATGCTAGAATATCAAATAAATGGGAGTACATAGTATGTATTCTTTAGTATTGAGGTTCTTTCAATCAACATATTGCTTTTGAGATATATCCATGATGTTATTGATATCAGTAACTGGTTCTTTTTTATGGCAGTTGAACATGTAGTGATTATTCCTTTTTCTAATAGATTTTTTTAAGAGCTTAATGATAACTCATCCTACCAATCCCTTAGTGATCTGAAATAGCTCATTACTTCCCAGGTCACTGCAGCTCTAGAGGAGGTAGCAGCTACAGTGTAAGGAAACTGGCTAAACAGGGTATAGTCTGGGCTCTAATCCCAAACTACTCCCTGACCTTAGGCAAAAAGCTTACTCTCTTTGAGCCTTAGATTCTTGATCTTTAAGAGAAAGGCTATATCAATGAGGATTCTTTTATTATAAGCAACAGAAACTAACTCTGGCTAACTAAAACTCAAAATCTGAAAAAAATCACAGACTGGAAGAAAAAGTTGAAAAATAAGGTTTGGGAAAGGGCTAGGCCCAGATAACTTTAGGGATCTAGGTACCAGGAATAAATAGAACAGGACTTTCATGATGTCACCATAGGGATAAGTGAGACCCAACCAGGTTTTTTGAAATTGAGTCAAAATCTACTTTAAGAGTCAAGTTCTCAGAAGGAAGATGCCATGTTTGTCTAGGGGAAATCTGAATACCTTGATTGGTAGCCCCACCAAGACTGGGGCAGACTTTCAAAACAAAAAAGGAGGGGGGCGATTCTATCACCAAAGAAAGGGCAATCAAAAACAACAGATGGCACCACAAGGGGCTAACAGAGGATGATCTCGCACATTCCTTAGAGTTCTGGCTGTCTGTAGATGGGTGACTGGAGAAATGAATGTCTTCCTTTCATGGTCACTGAACCTCATGTCCTGTCTTCTCCAAGTCATCCTGACCTGCACTTCTTTTATATATGGGGAACAGGAGAGAACCTTCTAGCATAGGAGGTGGTGAAGTAAATTCATGAAGTGTCACCCAAATTGAAGGGACTGAAGGATTCAGTGATTTTTAGCTTTAAGATACTTTTCTGTATATAACTCTATAGAAAATTTGGTGGCTTTTGGTTTGAAGACACTTCTATGCACATTATTGCACAGTTCAACCTCACAATCTCTATTTTATAGAAGTGGAAACCAAGTTATGCTTTTGGGAGGGGGATCCTGTTAATTGTTCTATGTGCTCTATGACTCTCATAATTTCTGAATTCAGGCATCTAGTGTGAGTAAGGTCAGGCTTAGAACTTAAGTGTGATGGATTAAGGTCAAAAGTTTTTTTATATCAATGGAACAACAAATGCATTGCAAGTTTAGCCATGTTCTGATTTGGCCTCCACCTCCTTACAGGTCACTGGAATTTATCCAACAGAAAAAAGAAAAATGTATGCTAACATCTCAGAGTCTACTGAGGAGAAAGAAGATGCTTCATGGGGGTGTCTAAGGAAAGGGACTCTTTTCTAGTGAGAGAGCACGCAAGGAAACACAGAGGGCAATTCAGGAGGGAGTAGATTGGCAGTTGCCCTAACAGACAAACCTGATACCCTCCAAGTCACACCCAATGTCCAAAAGCAATGTGGGTGGGCTTCTTTTCCAGACATCCCTGAACAGCTGTGTGGGGCTGCTCCACACTCCCAGCCCTCCTTTCCTCAGGGCCCACGTAAGGGAGAGATAAATAAGGAGACATAGGAAGTCCTTGTTTGGCATTTTCCAGGTTTGTTTTCCAGACCCATTTGTCAGCTGCTGATGTGATATACCTTTACTCAAAATATTCGGATGTGTATTTTCTAAAATGAGGAAATGTCTTACATATTCATAGTTCAATAATTGAAATGATGATACTCACATGGATAAAATATTATTTTCTCTACGTACCTTATTCAGTTTGCCAATTGTCCCCTAACATCGTTTCTAGCAAGAGAAAATCCTGGATCATATGCTGAATTCAGTTGTTCTGTTTCTTTAGTATTTTTGAATCAAAAACATTCCCTCAGTCTTTGTGGTTCATGAAACAGGCATTATCTGCAGGGTGCAGGCCAGTGATTTTGCAGAATGTGCTTTAGTTTAGGATTGACTGGTGTTCCCACAGTGGACTTAGTTACGTACTTAGAAACCTCACAAAAGTTATACCATGTCCATCTCAGTACATCATCTTAGCAATTGCTCAGCTTTTAAAGCCCACCAAATAGTCTTCCCTAGGCTTCATCTCAGAAATAGATTTGCTATTAACCTAACAAAGTTTACATGGCAAGACCTCTCATTTGCCCAGTCTGTTCTAAGTTCCTGGGGACTCCCTTAGCAACATGGTTATGTGATCATTATGTTTCTGTAAAAACATACAAATGGGTGATATTTTTAAGAACAGTCCCCTAACCCTACAATCACTTTCTACTTCAGTTTCCCCGTCATCAGTTCTCATCTCATAGAGTTGTGATGTAGTGGCTAAGGGTTTTTTAGGATCCAACCAAGGGCAAGTGGAATAGGGGATAGTTTAGTTTGGGTTTCAGGGAGACACATGTATATGGTTTGTAGTTATGTTCATGCAGTTAAATGATTGTTATCCATCCTACTGTGGTAATGACTTCCAAGAATATTCTTACTGCACACACAATAGTAGCTTAGAATGTTGTTACACATAGCACATTTTAGCTCAAAATACGTATCTATTGAAAGAATAAGGGACAAAAGACAACATACCTTGAGTTCTCCAAATAAATTGAACTTTAACTTCTAGTCTCTGAATTAAATGCATTTGTTTGATCCTTTATTACAAATAAATAACAATGGATAACATTGTAAGGAGACCTGAATTTCTAGTGGTTTCCAGTATAATTCTCTCACAAGACACTATGGCACACATTCATTTGACAATTGATTAATAGATTCAACATGCATATTCCTTAAGGGTTTCCTCTGTGTGCCCATCTGTTTGCTGGGTGCCGTGGGTAGCAAGTGTATCAATAAGATCCATTCCTGCTCTCAAATAGCCCCCAGTAGAATTGAAAGTGATTTTTTTTCTTTCCTTTTTGCATGTTAAGCTTCATAGACAAAAGATTGACTGTGGCATAACTGTGTCCCTGAGTTATTGGTGACCTATTTGCCCACTGGGCTTTTTGTTTGGGGTATGCAGTGCCTGATTAATATTGATGAGATAAGAATACATTTACTAGAATTCATGAAACCTGTGTGTAGGTGGGAGAGAACAGAATACAGCATTCTTATTTCCTTTCCTGTGGTTTGAGCCCAAGAGAGACAGCTGTGGCTGAACCTCTTCCTCGGAAACACATTAGTTAATTTTTGCCTTATTGTTTGAGTACCGATCATCAGGAAGTCATAAGTCATGATTTGTGGAAGAAAACAAGGTCCGATCTGTACATCCCAAAGATCATGGGATGATGATTTCTTACCCCACCAGGTGCTTTTCTAGTGTGTAACTTCCTGAGATATACTGTTTACCTAAGGAGCACCGCTCCCCAAAGAGGGACTGAGACATTTTAAGTACCTTTTTGTTTTTTTGAAAATTAGCTACATTTAAAGTTAAAATGCAATTTAGAGATCATTGACTTAGACAAATATAACAAGTAAACAGAATGACTAAAAAATAACAAGCCTGTGTATAGCGGTTTAAATTTTCCATAACACTTTCACAGACATTATTTCATCAGAGCCTCCCAACTGTCGTGTAGATGACTAGGACAAGTGGTGACATTACCTCCATTTTATGCGCAAGGAAGCTAAGACCCAGACTGTTTAAGAAACACATGGGTCACATGATCAAGCAAGCACAGGCAGTGCCCTGTACTGGACCTGGCTCTTCTTACTCCCAGACCTGAGTCCATCACTCAATAAAACAACACTAATTAAATGCCTGTGGTATGGCTGGTGTTGTGCTGGGCTCAGGAAAAATAAACATAAATAAGACAAGTCCCTTTCCCTCTTTCAGTACACTTGCAAACTCAGAATCTCTTAGTGTTTGGTATTATGTACACTATCTGTTTAGATAACCACTAAAAACTCTAAGAATTTGTCAACTTAGGCATTATTATCTCCATTTTATAGGGGAAGAGACAGTCCGTGATTCTTCATTAACCATTCAGACAGACAGGGGTAGAGTCATGATCTGAACTCAGGGAAACCTGCTTCCCTGAAATTATTGCCACACTTTTGAGCCCAAAAAGACTCAGAATATATTGTGGATGTTCTATATCTTGGAGTCTCCAGCACATGTCTTTCAGTGCCTTTCTCTTGGTCCAGACAGCCTGTAATGACATAAGCACCACAAATGCCGGCCCCCAAAGGAAGGCATGAGCTCATAACGAGCACCCACACTTGGGCCAGGAGTCAAGAATGTCAACGCTGCTTATTTTGAAATATGGATTGTGCACACTGTTGAAGCATGTGGGAGTGGATGCACTGATAAAATGCTTCTGTGGGATGGAAGTGATTCTCAGGGCATTTTTTTTGGGAATCCACATGGGATGACCTTTGAATGGGTCTTGTTTACAGCGACTTGTCTGTGCCAAGTTTCTAAGGAATAAATTTAAAGTACAATCTTGAAGGAATGACACCAATCTTCAGTCTGTGTTTTCAAACACAGCTACTCTTGGCTGCCTTTGGTGAGGGAACACACTATTCTCCTGCTCAGCTTCTGGTCCATTAAAACTGTCTGGATTCATATTCAGTATCTCTTATGTTATTCTTCTGAACAAAATAAATAATTTTTCCCATGGACCTGATGTCAAATTATCATTCTTCATCATTATGATAATGATGGCAAGAAATGTATTTTCAAAGCAAAATTCATCTTTGTTTTTTCAGGTCATGAAAGTCTGACTATATATACATAAAAATAAGGACACATGTAGGAAAAGGGAAGAGACAGAGATAGGAGATACACTGATGATATTTATATAGAGATGAATGTATGTTTGTATGTATATATATATATATATATATATATATATATACATATATTTATGTTTATATTATATATACTACTTATAATGTGTATATGTTATACATGTATACTTATACACATATATATTTCCAATAAGTATATACAAATATATGTATATACATAATATCTATACTCAGAGAGATATTTATTAATCAATTTTCTCCTCTAATTTGCTTCTTTTCCTCCTAATTTCAAGTCAAAAAGTTCAAGTCAAAATTATTAATTTAAAATCCTCTAATGCAAGAAACGCAGTTTAGGCAGTCTATCTCATGGCCTGTAAAAATGTATATGGACACCATCACAAAGGGAAAAACAAAGGAAAGGAAGTTCATGAACTCAATAGCAATTATTCCTGGGTGGATGGGGTTGTGGAGTGAAGAACATATTTTCTTGCTAATACTTTTCTGTAGTTTACAAATTTTATACAGAGAACATGCATCATTTTTATACTCAGAAACAACCCATATGAAACAACCATTAAAAATACTTTCCTGTAAAATTGGACTCTGGAAAGTATAATAGAGGACAACACATAGCATTCCAGGATGAATGAATCTGAAAGAATGTGTCTCAATTCCCTGATGGATTTGGCTCTACTTGGAGAATTTCTCCTAAGGAATGAGAAAGCCTTATGTTCACTCTAATTTGAAATAAGCCCAGAAGTGCAGTGTCAGAGACTGAATGGAATTCACATGGGTTGGTTGGATGAGAGTGGAATCATGTGACCCAGGGCCACCATGTCGGGGTGCAGTGTCTCCCTGAGTTCTTTCCATTGACAATTACTGGCTCAAGGTGGGGCACAGGCATGGCTCTTATGAGACGTTTGTGATGTGGAATGTGGTAGCGATGGAAATACCCAGCTCAGCCCTCCTGCAGTGAAGTGCATGATTAATTCTCAGCCACAGCAGCACTGCTCCTTCCATCCGCATTGTTTTCTCACTGACGCCACATTACTTCCAGGCTCTTCCCAGCCATGGACTGAACCTTGCGGGGTTACTAACCCAGGCCCATTCTGGCAACACAGGGGACACCTTTGATGAGAGAATTGACTCAAAATGACTCATTGGCCTTCTCAAACCCTTCTTGACACTGCACATCATTATGAAACTCTCTGCTGAATCCTCCTTCTTTTCCCCTCTTTCTCTTGATTTTCACGGAGTACCACCTGAAGTAACCACCCACCCCCCTTCTTCTGCTCTCTTCTTCTTTATCCTTCAAAGACATGCTCCCCAGAAATCTTTTGCACATATAATCTCATCTTGGGATCTGTTTCTCAGAGGATATAAAGGAAAATAAGTGGTCCTGAGAGTGGTCCAAGAATACAGATCAAAGTTGACTCACTCTTTATTCATCAAATCAAATAGGATGGTCTAGAACTATGTGGAATAATGGATAGTTTCTGGCTCAATGTGGGGGCTCACTTGCTATAAATTTTACTGATATTCAGATTACTAGGAAAACATCCACTATAGACCAGACTCTTGCAGGTTCTAATATTCAGACTTCTAGGAAGATACAGAGGCAACAGTCCCTACAAGAAAGTGGGACTGTATGGTTATTGCTGGGTGGCACTGACAGTCTGCAGAGAGAAACTGAGGAACTTAGAGCTCTTATCAAGCAGTTAAAGTGTGGAAGCCAGATGGCTTATTTGGTATCTTACAAAGAGATGAGGGCCTTCTTGTAAAAAGAAAGAAACTTAAACACAAAACTGAGAACCTGATTAAGTCAGAGAGCTCAAGAAGCATTTGAATGCTCAGCTAAGGCTGGTGGAAAATACCTGAGACCGTGAAATATGGTACGGGGACCACTGAGGATATCTTTGATTAGATGGTTCTGTAGACTCTGTCTTAGTCAGTTAGGAGCTAATTCAACAAAGTTAAACACACTAGATAGCTTATAAAAAACAGAAATTTATTTCTCATAGTTCTGGAGGTTGGAAGTCAGAGATCAGGGTCCCATCATGGTTAGGGGCAGTCCTCTTCTAGGTTGCAATCTTCTCATTGTGTCTTCACATGGTGGAAGGGGCAAGAGAGCTTTGTGGGGTCTTTTTTACAAGAGTAGTAATCTTATTCATGAGTGCTCCAAACTTATGAACTAATCATGTCCCAAAGGTCACACCTCCTAATACCATCACACTGGGAATTAGGGTTTCAACATGCAAATTATGAATTTGGGCAGGAACACAATCATTCAGATTATAGTACTCCCCTAAATCTTCAACACTTTATAGATATGGACCACACTTTCCTAGAAAGAGCTAGTACTCCCTTCATACTAGAAGATGTTACAGGGGACTTATCTGAAAAAGCAATAGGTGTTTACCTCAGAAGTGCCTTTACCTTGCCTCTTGGCTGCAAAACCCCTAAATAGGGCTCAATCACAGCAGAACCCAGATGACCACGGATAAGGAAAAAAAAATTATATAACAAAGGAGTTTTCAGAAGTAGCTAGCATGTTCCAGCAATAGTCAGGGAAATATTCCTGGAACTGGATTTTTAGGGTACTTGATTGAAGGGGCTAGAATATAAGACTACATAAGAAAGAGTCTATTGACTTGGATGTACTTCCTCTAACAGGGTATTTAGCACCCTGGTGAGGACCAGCGTGGGGGGGGGCAAGCTTACTTGTAGAGTGGCTTTAGCTCACTTGTATGGTGACTCTCAGAAGTCTGGAAAAATAATGAACAACGCTGAGTGAAGAGGAATTGCATGAGTTTCCCTGGCAGATGGTAGATAAGGAATGAAGAGGCTAAGGGAAGTAGGCATGCCAGAGTGGATATATAATGTGAAATCAGAAGATCTGCCAGGGGAATATGTTAGATGGGCAAGGCAAAAAAAAGACATAATTCTCCAAGGCTGTCAGAAATGTCCTGGGAGAAGCACAGAAGCATCACTAAGAATTCAGTGCTCGCTGTGCCCTGAAGCCAAAGGCTGGCAGTGGGAGGGACAGGCCAGAGCTGGGCCCCCAAATAACAGAAGCCAGGTGGTGGCACTCATCTGCCTTATTCTAGGAAGTCATATTACCATGACTACCGAGGTCAGAGGTGCATCCAAAATCTTGACCACAGGGAGTTGTGGGAAATGGTCAGTAGAACATGGCACACCTAGGGGCAGAATACATGGGCAGCCAACAAGGGTTCTGCTTAAATCTACAGGCAGAAAAAGGCAAGAGTGGGCAAACGGGAGGCTGAAAGAGGTCACCCAACACAAAATTACAATCCCCTGCTTGATTTGTTCATATAAGTCAATGTTTAGATGTAGAATCTATTGACTGAAGAGGTAGCCAGATTCCTAGGAAAAAGAAACTTGTAATATTATGGCAAGTATGTACCATGGCAATTGTTCCACACTTCCCTAAAGAGACCTACAGCCAGGGACAACTTTAGGGATGTGCATTGAATTCTATACTTAGAAGGACTCCTCACTTGGGGTAATGCTGTGTGGTCACCATCTTGAAATTCTCAATAATTTTAAGTAAGTGGCCCCATGTTTTCATTTATATCTGACTTTGCAAATTATACAGCCAGTATTGCCCTAGAGCTATTGACCTGAGTGACTATACATTGGTACAGAGGGTCTGAGTTGACATTGAAACCCAGAGACCTTTAGTTAGATGGGCAAGGCAAAAAAAAGCTCAGCATCCCTGTCATCTACAGCAGTTGTACCAGCAGCCCCCTTCTACTTTGCACCTAAGACCAGCTGAAGGAGGTAGGAAAGACTGTCAATGTCCTCCAGCCACAGACAACTGGCTATGCCTATAGCTAAACAAACCAGATTTACGATTATAGTAAGGAAGAATATACACCATGTGGCTCTGGGGTGTCTCAGTAAGAGAAAGAATATACTGTAGAATTTGAGTTTCTGTTAGCTTATTTGGCAGAGGGTTCAAGGAATTGGGTCTTTGTTATGTACTAGATGTTGTCAAGAAATAGGGCTATTTATGAATCAATATCTTGATAAACCTCATCTGTAAGATGGCATGAATGAAGTGGAACTAAAGTTATAATTGGGTAATCATGGTGCCCTGTTGGAGTAGGGGCTTACATGGTTAGGTAATAAATAGTATCCTAGTTAAAATCACAGTGGGTCCACTGTGTTTGGTGACCCACCCAGAGGTCATTTTTCCAAGCCAAGTATTTAATTGGAATTAATGTACTTGGTAGTTAGAGTGATGTGTACATTGAATTCTTGGCTTCTGGAGTAAGAGCCATCAGACTGAGAAAGGTAAAGTGGAAACCTCTGAAACTGCCTTCTACTCACCTGACCAAGGGATAGTAGTAATATCACATTCCAGGAAGGATGGTTATTATTGCCATCATGAAATGGTTAAAGAATATAGAACAGAGGTAAGTGGAGCATACCTATCATAATTCTGTTTAATTTCTCAATATGGCCCCTGCAGCACTCATACAGACCCTGGAGTCTGAGCTGTAGTCCCTTAACAGCTCAGTCAGGTATTAGCTCTGATCTCAAATGCTGTGCCTGAGGTGATATCTCTGGCAGAGCAGAGCAATAAGGTGCCAGATACATCGTACACATCCATTGATTTGGTAAATGTATTCTTGTCTATTCTGATTATAAAATAGGATCCTAAATAGTTCACATTCACGTGGAGCATGCAACAATATTTATTTATAGTTTGGCCTCAGGGCTGTGTTAACTCTCCTCCTCTTTGTCATACTGCAGAGTGAAGATATGTGGGCTTTCTGGTCAGCCCAGAGAATATCACACTGATGCATTGTATCAATAACATCATGCTGATCAAGCAGGACAAACAAAAGATGGTCTTGATGGAGACCTTCTTAAAACACACGTGCTCCAGAGGATGGATTTAAACCCTACAAAGATGTGGAGTCTTTAGGGATTCAGTGGACAGGAGTTTGCCAGAATTGCTTTACAAAGTAAAAGAAAAATTGCTGTATCTTTCATCCCCTACTACAAAGGAAGCAGTGAGTCTGATGGTTCTCTTCAGGATCTGGAAGAAACCCATCCCATGCCTAGTAATAGTGCTCTGGCCCGTATGCTAGATGACAGGGAAGACTTCAGATGTCTAGTAGAAAACAATGCAGCATGGACCTTATGGAAAATCCGAGTGGGAGAATCACAATGCAAACCATGGTATTCTGGAGTAAGTCCACGCCACACACAGTGGAGAAAATAATGTGTCTTTTGGTAAAGCAGTTCCTGATTACTAGGTCCTTGGTAGCAACAGAAAACTTGACCATGGGACATTAAATGACAATGTATCTGTAACTACATATCATTAGCTGGATTTTTTTAGTTCTTCCAAATTAGAAAGCCAGCCCAGTATCAGTCAAGCCCAAGCAGAACCAGAGCTTGGTCAGTTGCATGAGCAGGTAACTCAGCATCCCTGTCATCCTCAGCAGTTGTACCAGCAGCCCCCTTCTACTTTGCACCTAAGACCAGCTGAAGGAGGTAGGAAAGACTGTCAATGTCCTCCAGCCACAGACAACTGGCTATGCCTATAGCTAAACAAACCAGATTTACGATTATAGTAAGGAAGAATATACACCATGTGGCTCTGGGGTGTCTCAGTAAGAGAAAGAATATACTGTAGAATTTGAGTTTCTATTAGCTCATTTGGCAGAGGGTTCAAGGAATTGGGTCTTTGTTATGTACTAGATGTTGTCAAGAAATAGGGCTATTTATGAATCAATATCTTGATAAACCTCATCTGTAAGATGGCATGAATGAAGTGGAACTAAAGTTATAATTGGGTAAAGAAGCAGCAGTCATTCACATTACTGGGTAGCAGATTGTGTGGTCATATTTTGTGGTTTGGCTAATGTTCATCTTTTTGACTATGCTCATAAGTGATTGCAGACAGGGCTTATTTTGTCTTGATCCATCACATTCATGGAGAGACCTTGCCTAATGTTGATGCTTTTTTGAAACTGTACTAATTTTGTTCAATAGGAGGACACCAAGGCCTAGCTTTGAATTTCAGGCCAGTTTCTAGCAATGTCAGAACTTGGCTTATGTGCCTGACAAGTTTCTCTCAGGAGCTGCTTTTCTCTTCCTCAAAATAAGACATGGCTCATAGACTTGTTAAGTGGATGAAGGACAAAAATAGACAAAGAGCTGCATTCTAGAACATCTGAGGATAGTATTAAAAGACATAAAAGATACTCGAGAGGAGATATCTTCCCAAAGAGTGGAGTTATGAAGAGTGAACCTGGTCATCTACTTGTGAGGGAGGAGATCAATAAATAGATGGGAAAAAAATAGATGTTTGGGCAGTGAGTAATGGCCTGGCTATCATGTCAGGGGTCTTGAAAGAAAAAAACAGAAGCCTGGGACAAGGAGGTCTAGAGCAGAGGAATGGATGTGTGGCACAAAGTGTGAAGATTTTTGTATTACATGTTAACTCCTAACAGAACTCAGGAAAGGAGATCAATCAAGAAAACAAATAAAATTATGTTAATATAACAAAAAGAAAGCTGGAATTATGAATAATGGAAGAGAAGTGGTAGCAGTGGTGGAGACCTACTTTAGATTAGATAGTTCAGAAAGGCCTTTTTGAAGAAGTGATTTTTAACTGAGATCTGGGGATAGGAAGGAGTCACGTGAAGTGGGGGAATAGCACGCCAGAAGGAGGGAATAGCACGGGTATATACGGCTATGAGTTTGGGAAAAACTTCAAGTATTCAAGACATTGAAAGCAGACAATACAAGCGGACCAGCATGAGCAAAGGGGAAGTGAAATCAGAGGAGAGTGACATATTCAGGAGCCACATTATACCAAGCCAGGAAAGAGGTTTGCATTTTATTCCAAGAGTCATAGAAAAATTTGAGAAGTTTCACAGAGAAGCGACATGATCCAATTAATGCTTTTAAAAGATTATGCTGTCCTGCCTGTGGAGAATGGACTGCAGGTGGGGCAAGAGTGGACCAGGAAGCTTAGTTAGGAAGGTACTGCAGTCATCTAGATTAATAACCATCCACATCAAGACAGGCCCTCACTCTACCTTGTGAATGGGTTACATTGTCTGCCCTTGAGTGGGAAGCAGCTATGTAGGTGGATGACACAGCCTCTGCCTGACATTCCAACCAACTTGGTTCCCAAAATGTATGCAGCATGGAAAACATAGTTCAACAGGATGTACAGGTGTAATATTAAGAGCTTTCCCCTATGTCATATCCTCTCAAGTATCACCCCAATATCTTAGCTTTTGAAAGTCAACACCTAGAGTCAACTTCAGATGAAATATATTCCACATGCACCTTTGCTTCTGTCCTGTATTGAAATAAAGAGAACCAAAGTGCAGAAGGGAAATTAAGACTTCTGTGTGTGCATATTTCTGTATATGTAGAACATTTTACAAAGGAATGAATGCAGTTAAAAAAAGGGAAAGAATAATTTCCCACTCAGCCTCATTGTGGAGCCAGTGAAGTTGCCTGGGGTGTTAGCAATACAGGGCAACACTCCCCCAGAAAACACAGAATCCTCAAGAACATTTCTTAACCCTGGGTTTGGTCCATCGGATTACTCTTTAAAAAAAAAAAGTCAATCTGTGATAATAGCATGTCTACTCTGATGAAAGCATCACACTTTGATTCTGATTTACTCTCTATTAATGGAATCAACACATTGAATATTACCGTCCTCCAAGAGAAAAAAGAGAAGCATTCATTAGGTTAACCTCGGCTACAATTTGTTCTGTGCTACATTCTGACTGGGTTATCCATATATAGAAGAACTCTAAAGTGAGTTTTAAAGAGATAATTCAGATTCATACTAAAATGATTTCTCATTTATAGTTTGATTATTTTTCACTGAAAATCTGTGCTTAACGGTTATGAATTCATAAACTGTAAGAATGCAATGACATACTCAGGCTGGTGATACCTCAGCTTGATAGTAAGAGAAGGGGAAAAAAAATTATGATATGAAACTACTGTATTTTTTCCCCTGAATCCTAAAATTGAAACTAGTTGTGCCCATTCTGTAAATCCATGCTTAAGTTTCCAAATTTGGGGGAGAGGGCAAATTATTGTATATTATTGAGAGGCAGGGAATTTATGAAATTTTTAAAAGGTAGCCTTTTGACTTTAATATTGAAATGTTCAAAGGCAATAAAATATTCCTAATTTAGTACTAACAGAATACTTGGAGCTTAGTGTCTGGGTAATAAATTATGGAATTGCTGATTGGTGCTTTCACTTCAAGTTGAAAAACAAAAAACATAGGATAAAATATCTTCAGGGACAGTTTATGCAAATAGCTGATAATGTATTTCAACCACATTCTGCCTTAAATTTGTTTGTAAATGAGGTATAAAAGGAACCAAGCCAAGTTAAATGAACACTCAAAAAAATAAAATATATAAAATGCACTCAGGGATTTTGCTCTGTCATGCTCTGATGTCTTAATCATTGCTTTGCCTCATTGGGTTTCTGACTGTGAAAGACACTGTGGCTTCCTTAACCCTGGTTTATCACATATCTGAGAATTTAGGTATATGAGTTGAAGGATAAGCCACAAAAAACTCATTTCTAGAACTCTAATGGCAAATGACTAAGGAGGATGAGAAGTAATGAATTGAAGTTCTCACAATGGGCTCTACCCACTGCTCTGATTTATTACAAACTCTCTTCACTCAGTCTGATGTTGTACTTAATAAATCTCTCCGCAAGATTTTTCAGGGATTTTCAAGAGTTATCTCTACTACCTATCCCTAGCACACACACACAAACAAAAATACACCTATCTCTTTCTTCTCTGCTTTAATTAGAAAGAGAAACTTGATTACTTCCATTACTATTTTATTTTTAAAAGACAGGTTATAGTAGTTAATTAATTCATAACCTAATAATCTGTTGTGATCAGAGATCTTTGTATCTCAGGCAATTTAGAAAATTTTCCTTCTTTTTATAAAGGTTAACTAACCCTCCCAAGTCCACTGTGTTTTCTTCAAGTTGAATGAACTGAGTTATGTTTGCTAGCCTTTCATTACATTTTACCATGGAATAATAGAATATTAGAATCCTGAGTTTTAAGAGATTGTGTGTGGTGTTCAAAAATATTTTATGTTCATCTTAAAAACTACATAAATATATTGAATTGGAAAATATTGTAATTCTTCCCTCTACTATTTTATGTTTTGGTATTTCCTTCTAGACTTCGTTTAAAGGCCTATAAATTTATGTCTGTGCAAGGCTTTTGAACATATATGTGTGTGTGTGTGTATATATATATATATATATATATATATATACACATACATATATACACACAAATATGCATATATATACATTCATCATGACACATACACTAAGTATTCTGCTTTTTCACTTAACCTTATATTAGAAGAAAAATTTTATATATTCACAATAGTCACAATAATAATTTAAAACTAATTCATTCTTTTGACTTGTAGTCCTTCCATGTACTTGGACATTCTACTATAATAAAATTTTAGTGTTTTCAAATTTTCACAATTAGGAAAAATGATCTGTTATAACAGATAAGGCTGCAATGAATACCTTCAAACAAATAACCTTTCTCCTATTGAATTAACTTCTTAAAATGAACTTGTTATTTTGAAATAATTTTGATTTACAGAAAAGTTGCAAAGACAGTAGAGAAGTTCCCATACACCCTTCAGTGAGCTTCCCCAAATGTATACCAGTTTGTCCTCTAATGCACTCTTAAAGCTTTGGGTTGATGGCTTTCCTCAGTTCCGGGTGTGTTTTAAAATACTGACTGTATTTTTTTTCCCTTTCTTTCAACTTCTTTTTCATATTTTTATCTCTGTCCATTCATGTTGCATTTGGGTCATTTCTTCAAGTTTATCTTCTAATTTTTTTAATTCTCTCATCTGCTGTGTTAATCTGCTGCAAATCCCATCCCTGAGGTTTTCTGTTCTTTTCGTTTTTTTATTTCTAGAAAGATTTATTTGGTGCTTTTTCCAAGTATTTGGTTGTTTTTTATAGTTTTTTAATACAACATGTATTTTTCAGGCTTGTCTTTCATTTCTTTAAAAATGGTAGTATATTAGTTATCTATTGCATAACAGATTACCTGAAAATTTAGCAGCTTAAAACAACACACATTTATTAATTTCCAATTTTCTATGAATCAGGAATCCAGGCACAACTTAGTTGGGTCCCCTGCTTCAGGGAGACTCCCACTAAGTTACCATCAAGGTATCAGTCAGGGCTGAATGTCTATCTCAAAGCTTAACCCATGTAAGTTGGATGCTGGTTTCCATGCCTTGCAGTCTGTTGGGTTCAAGGCCTCAGCTTTTCACTGGTGGTTGACTGGAGGTCACACTCCTTGCCTTGCGACATGAGCCTTTTAAACATCACATCTGGCCTCATTAAAGCAATCAAGTCAAGGAGGAGCAATATAGTGCTAGTAAGACAGAAGTCACAGTGGCACATTATCATGGATGAGACATTCCATCACTTTTGATGTTTTCTATTCATCAGAGCAAATCACCACATCCAGCCTCCTACTCAGCGGCAGTGGATACTAAAGTGAGAATCATTGAGGGCCATTTTAGAAAACTATCACAACTAAATAGATATTTTATGGACTCTACCTAGTAATTTCAGTATCTGAAGGCTCTTCAGTCCTAGTTCTGCTTTGTTATTTTTACTGTTCTCACTCATGGAGCCATGCTTCCTTGTATTTTGTTAATTTGGACTGAACTGTTCCTTTTAATCAGTTTTGTGAAAAAAAATTTTTTTGGAGGTCTGGAATGAAGGTGAATTTTTCTGGCAAGTGTTTGCATTTGCTTCTACCAGATGCCTATAGGAATTACCATTCATTATGCAATTAAGCTTTTATCTTGATGTGTTTGAATCAATAAGGGAGTACAAATTTAGGCTGAAAACATGCATAAGAATTAGCCTAGGATTCCAAATTATGAGTAGTAATGTTTTCTTCCTCTACTCTGTGTTTATGTCTATGACCTTTGATTTCCCTTTATATCTCCTCTTGGGTGAGAGGGGATATATTTTCATTTTAATATTTTGTACTGTGTATAGACTTGGGTACCCCAGTTTAACGGCAGGATGATATCTTTGTAGATTCTTTATATTGGGTACGTATTTTATCTCTTGCTCTTTATGTCCTTTGAATCCATGAACACCAAGGCTCAAGTTCACCTGGTCAATAAACACCCTCACAGTGAAATTTGCCTTTGGTACTCTATCACACTCCTGGGTTCCTACCTTCACTTATTACTTTGTCTAGAAAGATTTCCTTTTTTCTTTTTCACTAGCTATTGATGCATACATTAACAACTTTTTTTCTGAGATTCTTAGTTGGTTACAATGAGATTTTATCTAGTTTCCTAACCCATCCTGTTACCAAAAACTTGAGGGTCTCTAATGGTTCTTCATTTTGTTTAATGAATATCTGTTGATCAGATAATAGTTATCAAGCTCTATAGTAGGCTTTGGAAGATCAGACACTGTTCTGTCTGCAAGGAGAACAGGTAAACAGCTGTGCCAATTGTGACCTAATACAATGTAAGTGTTTTAGTTGAGGCAAACATCACTCTGGGGCACAGAGGAAGGCACACAGCTGAGCCACAGCAGGGCTCTGGGGTGTTTATCTAGCTTTCATATTTGAAGGATAACTCAGACACTGTAGCATTTCTCTAAATAGCAATAACAGATCTTTGATGAAAACATACTTCTGATGAAATATTTACTAATGACACGGAATTTTTGTCAAATTTAAATGAAACAGTCTATTGACTTGGAATGAGCAGTGGCCTAACATCAGGAGCCCGAGTTACCTTCTTGGCTTTAATATTAGTAGACAAGGAAGGCATCTCTGTTTTCATTTTATTTGTAGGAAATTGAGCCCCCAGGAGGTCATATGCCTTCCCTTGTCTACTCTGTGTGTGGTCTCAGTGAGAAGAAATGACATGACAACACCAGAGGAGAACCAAGCTGCTAGAATACATCAGAGCCTGGTCACAGGCAGGAATTAGGTGGAAAGAGGAACAAGATACTCAAGGAAAGCCCTTCTGCTTACTTCTTGGGTGGCTTAGAAAAATAACTTATTCTCCTTGTCTTTCAGGTAAATAGAACATGTAAAGTGCACTTCTTACCTCTCTGTATCCCACCATCTCTATAGGATCAATTAAAAATTAATGTGAATGATTTACAACAGTTTTACAATCTTTATATAAAGGTATATTCTCAGTTTTGTTTCATAGTTTTGCCTAGAAGTTACATAATAAAATACAGTTTAATTAAATGGTTCATTTTCCAAACTCAATCTCAACTTTCCCCCCTCAGAAGCAAGCTAAGCCTTGCTACCTCCTGGTTACATGTTAGATACCTGGTAGCAGAGAGATCCTGTTCCACCAAGCTTTTAGTCAAGACCTTGTCTACATCTCCCTAGAGGTTATCTTCAGCTAAATATCCAAGAAAAGAAATTTGCAGAGGTCTAAGTTTCTCCTTTACCCATTCAAGTTTGTGTGGAAATTTTCTAGTCCCCATTCTACTTTTTAATTCTGACCAAGAAGGCTCTCAGTTTAGCTAAACAAATAAGGATTTGAGTGGGAGGGGATAGTGAGGAAGTGAGAGCATATTTAAAAAATGTATCGGATGGGAGATTCAAGATGGTGGTGTGAGAGGTGAGACAGAGAACTCCTCCCCAAACCACAGATAGTGTGAAAATATAGTTAATACAACTAACCTTAAAACAGCAATAGGAAAGAAGGCTCCACCAGACTGCATACAGACCTCACGAACAGAGAAGACCTCACGAAACATGGACGTACCAAAGCCTTGATCTGGTGGGACACAGGCCATTCCCCCACCCCAGCTCACTGGCAGGAGGAAAAGAAATGGAGTGGGGAGGGGGTGGAATCCTGGGACTGATGAACACCTAGCCCTGGAGATCTGCTTTGTGAGCAGAAATCTACACTATGTGGTGCTCTGGAGGATGGGGAGCTGGAACAGGTGGAAAGGCAGGTAGTCTGAGAGACTTCCTAGCAGCGAGAGGGCTGCTGAAGGGGTGGGGTTTGCACGGAGCTTGCTCCGTGGGAGAAGGGATAGGGGGACAAGGTTGTCTGGGTGCGCTCTGCCCAGCATATTGGAAACTTTGATGAGCTTCAGACGCTACACACCCTGGCTGGCTGCTCCGAGGCCCCCCACTGTGATTCACAGCCTGCTGCACCTTTCTTCTGGCCTGACAGCACTGGCTCACAAACTGGCAGCCACTGCACTGCCGTCAGGCCGGTCAGAGGGAGGCCCTGCCTACAACAGCTAGAGAAGCAAAGCACAGAGGCTTACAGCTGTGTGCTAGGCCCACTGGCTCTGATACTGGAGACTGGTGTGGCAGACGGGAATCAGGAGGCAGATCTTTCCAACCACCAGGCACCAGCTCCGCACCACTACAACCCACAACCTCACTCTAGGAGCTGAGAAGCTCCAGAGACTGGAGCTTCTGGGCACTAGAGGGCACCACACAGAAAAATGAAACATCAAAAGAACATGGTTCAGACCAAAATCTCACAAACCCCAGAAAACAAGCCAAATGAAACTGAACTCACCAATATTCCTGAAAGAGAGTTCAAAATAAAAATCATACACATGATTATGGAAGTACAGAAAAATATTCAAGAACTCAGGAATGAATTTAAGAGAGAGAGTCAATCATTAAGAAATTCCATATCTGAAATGAAACATACAGTGTAGGGATTTAAAAGCAGATTAGATGTAGTAGAAGAGATGGTAAATGGAATATAAATAAGAGAAGAGGAATACAAAGAAGCCGAGGGGGAGAGAGAAAAAAGAATCTCTAAGAATGAAAGAATATTGAGAGAACTGTGTGACCAATCTAAACGGAACAATATTTGCATAATAGCAGTACCAGAAGAAGAAGAGAGAGAAAAAGGGATACAAAGTGTCATTGAGGAGGTAACTGCTGAATACTTCCCCAATCTGGGGAAGGAGATAGACTCTCAAGCCATGAAGATACACAGATCTCCCAACACAAGGGACCCAAGGAGGACAACATCAAGACATATAATTAAAACGGCAAAGATCAAGGATAAAGACAGACTTTTAAAGCAGCTACAGAGAGAAAAAACATCACATACAAAGGAAAACCCATCAGGCTATCATCAGACTTCTCAGCAGAAACCTTACAGGCCAGAAGGGAGTGGCATGATATATTTAATGCAATGAAGCAGAAGGGCCTTGAACCAAGAATACTCTACCCTTCAAGGTTATCATTTAAATTTGAAGGAGGGATTCAACAATTTTCAGACAAGCAAAAGCTGAGAGAATTTACCTCCCACAAACCACCTCTATGGTATATTTTGGAGGGACTCCTATAAATGGAAGTATTCCTAAGCCTAAGTAGATGTCACCCAAGGGATAGACAAAGAGTACAGAATATGATTCATAACATACAAAGAATGGAGGAGGAAGAAAAAGGAACAACAAAAAAAGAATATTTAGGTTGTGTTTGTAATAGCATGTGAAGTGAGTTAAATTAGACTGTTATATAGTAAGGGAATTACCCTTGAAACCTTGGTAGCCATGAATCTAAAGCCTGCAATGGCAATAAGTACACACCTATCTATAATCACCCTAAATGTAAATGGTCTGAATGCACCAATCAAAAGACAAGAGTCACTGAATGGATAAAAACACAAGACCGATCTATATGCTGCCTGCAAGAGACTCACTTCAAACCCAAAGACAGACACAGACTGAAAGTAAAGGAATGGAAAAAGATATTTCATGAAACTAAGAGTGAAAAAAGAGCAGGAGTTGCAGTACATGTATCAGACAAAATAGACTTCAAAACAAAGAAAGTAACAAGAGACAAAGAAGGACATTACATAATGATAAAGGGGTCAGTCAAACAAGAGGATATAACTATTATAAATATGTATGTACCCAACACAGGAGCACCTACATATGTGAAACAAATACTAACAGAATTAAAGGGTGAAATAGAATACAATGCATTCATTTTAGGAGACTTCAACACACCACTCACTCCAAAAGACAGATCAACCAGACAGAAAATAAATAGAGACAGAGGCACTGAACAACGTATTAGAAAAGATGGACATAACGGACATCTACAGAACACTCCATACAAAAGCAGCAGGATACACATTCTTCTCAAGTGCACATGAACATTTTCAAGAATAGATCATATACTAGGCCTCAAAAAGAACCTCAGTAAATTCAAAAAGATTGAAATTGTACCAACCAGCTTCTCAGATCACAAAGGCATGAAACTAGAAATAACTTACTCAAAGAAAATGAAAAAGCCCACAAACACATGGAGGCTTAATAACATGCTCCTAAATAGTCAATGGATCAATGACCAAATAAAAACAGAGATCAAGCAAATATATGGAGACAAATGACGACAATAATTCAACACCACAAAACCTGTGGGATGCAGTGAAGGCAGTTCTAAGAGGGAAACATATTGCAATACAGGCCTACCTCAGGAAAGAAGAACAATCCCAAATAAACTGTCTAAACTCACAATTAATGAAACTAGAAAAGGAAGAACAAATGAGGCCCAAAGTCAGTAGAAGGAGGGACATAATAAAGATTAGAGAAGAAATAAATAAAATTGAGGAGAATAAAACAATAGAAAGAATCAATGAAAGCAGGAGCTGGTTCTTTGAGATAATAAACAAAATAGATAAACCCCTAGCCAGCCTTATCAAGAAAAAAAGAGAGTCTACACACATAAACAGAATCATAAATGAGAAAGGAAAAATCACTACAGACACCACAGAAATACAAAGAATTATGAGAGAATACTATGAAAAATTATATGCTAACAAACTGAATAACCTAGAAGAATTGGACAACTTCCTAGAAAAATACAACCTTCCAAGGCTGACCCAGGAAGAAAAAGAAAATCTGAACAGACCAATTACCAGCAATAAAATTGAATTGGTAATCAAAAAACTACCTAAGAACAAAACTCCTGGATCAGATAGTTTCACTGCTGAATTTTATCAAACATTTAGTGAAGACCGAATACCCATCCTCTTTAAAGTTTTCCAAAAAAGAGGAAGGAATACTCCCAAACTCATTCTATGAGACCAACATCACTCTAATACCAAAACCAGGCAAAGACACCACAAAAAAAGAAATTTACAGACCAATATCCCTGATGAACATAGATGCAAAAATACTCAACAAAATATTAGCAAACCAAATTCAAAAATACATCAAAAAGATCATCCATCATGATCAAGTGCGATTCATCCCAGGGATGCAAGGATGGTACAACATTCAAAAATCCATCAACATCATCCACTACATCAACAAAAAGAAGGACAAAAACCACATGATCACCTCCATAGATGCTGAAAAAGCATTCGACAAAATTCAACACCCATTCATGATAAAAACTCAACAAAATGGGTATAGAGGGCAAGTACCTCAACATCTTAAAGGCCATATATGACAAACCCACAGCCAACATAATACTTAACAGCAAGAAGCTGAAAGCTTTTCCTTTAAGATCAGGAACAAGACAAGGACGTCCACTCTCCCCACTTTTACTCAACATTGTTCTGGAGGTCCTAGCCACGGCAATCAGACAACATGAAGAAATAAAAGGCATCCAGATTGGTAAGGAATAAGTCAAACTATCCCTATTTGCAGATGACATGATAGTGTACATAAAAAACCCTAAAGAATCCACTTCAAAACTACTAGATCTAATATCTGAATTCAGAAAAGTTGCAGGTTACAAAATTAATAAACAGAAATTTGTTGCATTCCTATACACTAACAGTGAACTAGCAGAAAGAGAAATCAGGAAAACAATTCCATTCTCAATCGCATCAAAAAGAATAAAATACCTAGGAATAAACCTAACCAAGGAAGTGAAAGACCTATACTCTGAAAAATACAAGACACTCAATAAATGGAAACATCCCGTGCTCATGGATAGGAAGAATTAATACAGTCAAAATGGCCATCCTGCCTAAAGCAATCTACAGATTCAATGCAATCCCTATCAAAATACCAACAGCATTCTTCAATGTACTAGAACAAATAGTTCTAAAATTCATATGGACCCACAAAAGACCCCATATAGCCAAAGCAATCCTGAGAAGGAAGAATAAAGTGGGGGGAATTATGCTCCCTGACTTCAAGCTCTATTACAAAACCACAGTAATCAAGACAATTTGGTCCTGGCACAAGAACAGACCCATAGACGAATGGAACAGACTAGAGAGCCCAGATGTTAACCCAAGCATATATGGTCAATTAATATATGATAAAGGAGCCTTGGATATACAATGGGGAAATGACAGCCTCTTCAACAGCTGGTGTTGGCAAAACTGGACAGCTACGTGTAAGAGAATGAAGCTGGATCTAAACCCATACACAAAAGTAAATTCAAAATGGATCAAAGACCTGAATGTAAGTCATGAAACCGTAAAACTCTTAGAAAAAACATAGGCAAAAATCTCCTGGACATAAACATGAGCAACTTCTTCATGAACATATCTCTCCGGGCAAGGGAAAAAAAAGCAAAAATGAATAAGCAGGACTATATCAAACTAAAAAGCTTCTGTAGAGCAAAGGATACTATCAGTAGAACAAAAAGGCATCCTACAGTATGGGAGAATATATTCCTAAATGACATATCTGATAAGGGGTTGACATCCAATTATATAAAGAGCTCACACACCTCAACAAACAAAAAGCAAATAAGCCAATTAAAAAATGGGCAGAGGGATCTGAACAGACACTTCTCCAAAGAAAAAATTCAGATGGCCAACAGGCACATGAAAAGATGCTCCACATCACTAATCATCAGAAAAATGCAAATTAAAACCACAATGAGATATCACCTCACACCTGTTAGGATGGCCAACATCCAAAAGACAAACAACAAATGTTGGTAAGGATGTGGAGAAAAGGGAACCCTCATATACTGCTGGTGGGAATGTAAATTAGTTCAACCATTGTGGAAAGCAGTATGGAGGTTCCTCAAAAATCTCAAAATAGAAATACCATTTGACCCAGGAATTCCATTCCTAGGAATTTACCCTAAGAATGCAGTAGCCCAGTTTGAAAAAGACATACACACCCCTATGTTTATCACAGCACTATTTACAATAGCCAAGAAATGGAAGCAACCTAAGCGTCCATCAGTAGATGAATGGATAAAGAAGAAGTGGTACATATACACAATGGAATATTATTCAGCCATAAGAAGAAAACAAATCCTACCATTTACAACAACATGGATGGAGCTAGAAGGTATTATGCTCAGTGAAATAAGCCAGGTGGAGAAAGACAAGTATCAAATGATTTCACTCATCTGTGGACTATAAGAACAAAGAAAAAACCAAAGGAACAAAATAGCAGCAGACTTACAGAACCCAAGAATGGACTAATAGTTACCAAAGAAAAGGGACTGGAAATGATGGGTGGGAAGGGAGGGACAAGGGGGAAGAAGGGGTATTACGATTAGCACACATAATCTAATTGGGTGGGGGGGGTACGGGGAAAGCAATATAACACAGAGAAGACAAGTAGTGATTGTATAGCATCTTACTATGCAATGGACAGTGACCGTAATGGAGTATGTGGTGGGGACTTGATAATAGGGGGAGTCTAGTAACCATAATGTTGTTCATGTAATTGTACATTAATAACACACACAAAAAAATAGTAAGCCACAAAAAAAAAAACAGTATCAGATGGATGGGAGCTAAATAGTAAGGGGATTTCATGAATACCTGCCCACCAAACACATTATATTTACTAGGTCTAATCCTTCCAGCCACTTTGCAAGGTGGTTTTATTTTTTCCTGTTTCACAGATGAGGAAGATGAAATTCAGAGAAGTGCAAACACTCGCCCCAGCTCACACCACAATGAAGCAGCATATCTAAAATCCAGACTCAGGACTCTCACCCCAAAGACTGTGTTCTTTGCACAGTGTTTCCTTATGACAGTAAAATAATTTTGTCTTTTCTACTAATTCTTGATTAAGGAAATTTTTTTTTTCAAATGTTCTATTAGTCTATTTATTCAGAAGCTGACCATTTAAGATAAATTATCACTAAGGACTCAGCTGGAAAGTTAACTGTTGGGGCTGATCCCAGAAAGAGAAAGAGGGATTTTTGTTTGTTTGGTTTGGTTTTGGTTTCTCTTTAATTTTTTTTTTTTTTTAACGAGACCATGAGAAGGAAAACATTTTCTTTTCTAGATGAGGGCTGAAGTCTGGGGTCACTGAGTGATGAATATACACTTTTGTTAAAATAACAAAAAATGGTTTAATATTTAAAGGAAAAAAGTATGTATAGATGAAATACCTAAAGAAATCAGAAGATGTGGCGAAATCACTGGACTTCAGGCCTGTGCTTCTTTTGTCCACAAAGGCACTAACAACTAGAGTAGAATAAACCCCCAAAGTGACTATCTGTTGCTTACATGGGGTGCCCAATGGCAGAAGAAAAGCAGAAATCAATTCAAACCACTCATCTCTCACCTCCTTTGGCAAACAAAACAAAATAAACTCTCAAAGAAAGAAACCCTTTGCCTTACGATTCTCACAAGAAAAATTAGAATTAGTAATGGTATGTTTACTATGGAGGAAATAGGTCTTATGGCAACTCAGGGGGAAAAGAGGAAGAGAAAAAAAATGAAAGGCCCACACTGATCGTGTAGTCCAGGTTCTTCACTTTATAGGTGTGAAAAGCGAGGTCCAGAGAGGCCTAGTGACTGGCCTGGGGATACACAGGAAGTTAGAAGCCTAGTTGGGATTGGCACCACAGCCATTTGCTTTCAGCCCAAACTGGTTGCACCTGCTGAATTATTAGTTAGGTAGAAGGGAAGAGAAATACACATTCAGCATCTTGGGATTCAGTATGTGTGCCTGTCCACCTATGTCATTGGTTTTCAGCCTTCTTATATTTCTAGAAACAGAGTCTTGGGTAAAAGAGATTTTTTTTGGCATTAGATTTATTCTTCACAGCTTATTTACTAGTGCAGCTGAAAAACACATAAATAAATTCTTAACCCAGGAGGGTATCTATTGCAGGGCGCTAGCTCTGTGCCATGAAAGAGGAACATGTGCCTCTATTTTAACAGTGTTCATTATTAAATAGCAGACTCTGCGAGCTATATAATTGAATACAGGGCAGTCCAGAATCCATGCACAGACCTTCTGGCACAAAAAGAGTGTGTGAAATCAGTGTCATGATGCAAGAGCCATTCCCTGCAACCCCAAGAAAAGGCTTAGAGGCAGTCAAAGAGAATGAATATTTTTTGGCATGGATGCATAACTGGCTGCACAAGGTGATTTCACTGTGCGTTATACTTTAATTATAACTGTGCTGTAGCCATCTGCTCCACTTCATTCCCTAATTACAGATGCAAAAAACATTTCACAACTCCCACCCATAAAAAAGATCTGAGAGATTTCACGGCAAGGCAGGCTTGCTCTGAGCTCCTCCCTCTTTCCTTGTCCTGTGAAGTTTTCCTTCAACGGTACATTTGAGTAAACCAAGAAAATGTTTATGATGTACTGATCACCTCAGAAGGTCTGGGGTGTCTGAGCTTGTTCCATTCATTAACAATTCTCCTCTACTGTTATTACACACACTCTGGCCAGCTCTTCCTCTGCTATGGTTATATGTGACTTCCTACTTATACATCTTTTTCTTTGTTTTTTAAATTTTGATTATTTTTACTTTATTGAGATAAAACTAACATATATCATTATATTAGAATCAGGTGTACAACATAATGATTCAATATTTGTACATACTGCAAAATGATCACAACAATAAGTCTAGTTAACATCTGACATGCCTTTTTCTATATCCACTCTCCTACCCCTCAAAAAAAAATGTAAACATCGGTCATTTAAAAAATGAAAAATTTAATTTATTCCCAATGCTATCATATCAAGCATCTCTCAATCTCCCTCTGAGAAATCTACAAGGTGTTATTGCCCTCCTTTTTCATCAGAGAGGAGAAATTGAGAGTTTAAAGGTTTTTCTTTAAGGTGACACCGTCGGTTGGTGGCAGAAGAAGGCTTGAAATCACGTATATGGATATCGATCGATTCGCTCTTTCAAACTCATTGCTGTCAAGCATCATTTGAAGGTGGCATTTAAATTCCCAGCTGGATAGCAGAAGTGTGTTGGAGCCAGTTCACACTGCTCCACTAGAGTAAATTCTAGGCAACTCTTTCCAAACTCATGTTCAGTGACTCAAATTCAGTGAATTTCATGCTGGAAGCTTGAAGTTGCTCATAGTAGGAATATGAAATTGATACACACTTACAAATCAGAGCTCCCCTGCTTCTCTGAAAGCCTGGCATTCATCATTTATCGGAATGCCCCTGAATATCGAAACTAGATCTACGAAGTCTCAGCAACATGACACAACCTACAGCACAATGCCCTCTTCATCTGTGAACTCAAATAACAGAAGCACAAACACTCCACATAATGAGGAAAAGCTGAGCTACACACACTAAGCTTCCCGTCATTACTCTTTCAGTATTTTAACGATGGATTAGTCACCTGCTAGAATGAGGATTCTAATTCCAGGTGGTGAATTCAGAATTTTTGATGGAACCCTTTGGCTTTACAAATTGTCACGGTTTTAAAAGCAATCAGCAATCAGGAGTTAGGTGTCCAGGAAGGCTCAAGATGGCACACAACAGCCACAAAGCAGGAGGCTCCAGGAAACTGACTGGCTCTTGGCATTCAAGTTCACTCCAGTCAGACATGAAAGGTGTATGAGGGGATGCTTTCTAGAAGCTAGATTTGGGCATTTCTGAAGAAAAGTAAGTGAGTGCGTGTGGCTTTTTCAAGGGTGCTAAAAGGGAAACAATTTAGAAATTCCCCATTTCCCTTTCACCAAAAATTTCTGGGTTTTCAAAAAAGCTTTCATAAAAGCATACATTCTAGACATTCACAAGATTGCAGTTCAAATCCAAATGTAAAGTCATTTAAAAAACTTCAGCAAACCGGAACTGAAGAAGGGATTAAAACATCAACTATGGTACCAAAAATAAACACCCACTTTCTAGACATAAAATGAAGTGTAAGCTTTTTTACCAAACTTCCAGTGCAAATTTCAAATCACAGAGTAATAGAAGCACGACACTAAAATTCAGCACATGTTATACTGATTAGAGATTCAATTAGGTTCTCTATATAGCAGACAGCTGCATCAGATGGTATGTACGCTTCCTAATGGACATTTGAATTTATATATGTGCTGATCTCAAAAAATTTATTTGTGGTGACCTCAAAATTACTTCGTCAAAGCCGATAGGAAGGTGAAGTACTAATATGCAATCGCCAGATTTTGCAGATGTGTTTTTTTCAGCCCTTACTGGACCTACCTTTGGAAAGCCCCTAAAAGGCAAGTTTCTTCAGTTAGTACAGTCCGGACACTCAGGAGTTTTGGTAGTCCTATTTTGGTGTGGATAAAGTGAAGGGTCCTGTGGCCAGGATTCTCACCTGGCCCTGGTTGGCTAGCCCACTACACATTACAATAGCAATATGTCACTGTTGAATCTACGTAAAGAGCCCTGCCCAGTGCTCTGGGCAACATGGTGGCATGGCTGCAAGGCTGCAGGAGAGCAAAGCAGAGGCTGGAGTGGTGGCAGCGCCAAGGACAAAGAGGCCCAGAGGACGGCTGTGCAGGCCCAGAGGCCCAGAGGCAGAGACCGGCTTGCTGCAGCAGACTCACTCTGAGTGGATGGGATTTTAATGATTGACCTGCCACCGTGGAAATAAAGTTGGGTATAACCCTTTCACCCCAAGAATGTTCTACTGTTATTTCTTTGGTCACACTGAGCCCATAGTGAACCTGCCCGGGACTGAAACCCATTGGCAAGACATTTGACCATTAATCAAAACAAAGGCTTTAGAGAACGTCTTTGGGTACTGGACTGCCTGATTTGGTCCCCCACCTCTGACACCAGCTGTCAGACTTTTGGCAAATTACATCAACTTTATGTACTGTGGTGTCTTCATCTGCTAAATGGGCACAAGAACAGATTGTATTCCTTAGAATGATTGTAATAATTAAGGAATTATACATGTACTTAAGAATAAGTACTAGAGAATAAGAACTGATATGCAGCATATGTTTAATAAATGTTCACTTCCAATCCAGTCAGTCTTCTCATTTTATAAGATGAAATACTGAAGCCTAGAGAGGTTAAATGCATTATTCAAAGTCACATAGCAAATTTGAGGTAGAATTGGGATTAGAACTCATGACCTCTTTTCCATTGTTCCACCCCCTTCTCCAATAGTGCTGAATAGGTTTGTATTTATTCAATTAAACGAATGTCATCAAATACTTCTGGGAATTGAGGTGCCCTAAGCACTTCCTCTAATACAAAATTAATGACCAATTTAATTCTCAAACAAAGTCTTATGAACCCAAATGAAATGTTTTCACCTCTTGCTACCCTTTCTCAGTTACGTGATTTTGGGAGGGATATCTTATCTGTTTGCTTGTGAAATGGAAAAATTCCTGTTTCAACAACAGTAACAGAAAAGATTCCGGACCGCTTATGTGTGTGAATGATGTAAAAGTGCCTTGGTCACTGTTGAGGGAAGTAAATACATCCCACCAATGAAGAAGAAGAACAAATGAAGGACAAAACTGACTAAAACATTTAAAAATTCAGTCTTTTACGCAGACAAGGACAAAGCCAGCTACCAAAAAGATTGACATGGAGGCTTGCTCTGTGTCCCTAGAGACAGGAAACTCCTGAAAGAGCTATGAAATACGGCCAAGCACCACAGAATCTATTACTGGTTTGGCTTTGCTAAACACCTAAACTTGCAACCTGAAAAACAGCTCATCGGGAGGAAACTGCCAGGCCTCACTGAGCGTGACTGTCACTGCTGCTCTGCTGCTATCACCGGGCGTCCCATCTTTATTTGCTTTGGTGTTCTTCCACTGAAAAAAGAAGATTAATCCATTATTTTCTTAGAGTTCTCCAATTTCAAAATGAGGCTGGTAATAGAAAAGAACAGAGAGGACCTCTGAGAAATCAGGCGGTGGCTATAAGGCAAAGCCCTGGTAAACTGTGCACATCGGTAGGTACAGAGAGTTTAAAGAATCTGAAATCCAAGAGTACTGATTACCTTTCAGGGTCAGACAGATAAAGGCATGAGCTTGAGGCAGGAAGTGGCTGGTAGCAGGAGAAAATGTCAAAAATTAAACATGTAGGCAAATTCTAAGAACAAAGACTAGGAAAACAGAACCTGAACAAGATAATTATGCCCACACTGATTGAAGTAAAGGTAGGAAGAGAGGGACTGAGATGAGGGGAAGTAAATATAAGGTTGAAGCAAGCTGCAGATGTAAAGAGTGGACAGCTAACAGGTGATCAGAGAGTTGGAGGCACTCAGAGGCGTGCTTGGGCATTTTCCAAACCCGCTGAGCTCTTCAGTCTCTGCTTTGCTGTGATCTAGGTCAGGGTGCCCCAGACGGAGCCTTAGCAGTGATTCCTTAAGCCTTGGGAAATCCATTTTTCCCTTTCTCCTCTCCCTTCCTCTCTTCTCATTCTGTAGTCTGATTATATGTTAGATTTTTTACAATTGTGTTTCCTTTGTTTCTTAGATGTTTCTCTTTATTTTTCATCCTTTCTTTTTCTTTTGGTGCTTTCATCTGGATATTTTCTACAGAACAGGTCATTCAGTTCACTATCTTCTATTGCTCCTAATCTGATACCAATCCCATCTATTGAATTTATAAATTCAGTTTAGAATGATATAGTTCTACATTTTCCATTTGGCTTTTCACAGACCTTAAGTTTCTGGTGACATTATTTATCTTTTCCTTTTCTTCACATTAATCCTAGTTATGTGTTAAGTCGCTGCCTGATTGCTATATTATGACTGTTCCAATTATCTACTTTTTTCTTTAAGGTTTTGGTCATCTTATGCTGTTTTTACCATGTTTTATAATTTTGTTTTTAATTTGATTTCGGATTTTTTGGGCAAAACATTTAACAGATTCTTAATAATGTTACCTGCTTCCAGAGAGGACTGTGATGTCATTTGGCTGGCTGGCAGAGTATCTGCACATCACCTTGAACTGTTAAGTGCTGGTTTTGGAATTTCTTAGGTCAGATCTATTTCAACTTTGCCCATACTTTGAAGGCAAAATCCTTACTCTTAATGCATAGTCTTTTCTCCTAAATATAGTCTTTTCTGGGGTCTCAACTGAAAGCCGGAGTATGTACCAAGGCTCCTCCACCTTACTAGGACCTGAGCTCCAATATCTGTGCCTGCAGTACTTCCCAGTTATTTAGATCTCTGGCCATGTCTTCAGTCCCCAGGCTTCTGCTTTTTTCTGGATTTCTTTTGTCTGGATTATTAGTCCTGAACATGCCAAGTTTGGGAGTGACCAATAACTCCAATAATATACAATTTACATAATACATTGGAGTTCACTTCTGGGCTTTCCACTTCTTTGTGATTTTCTTACTTTAAACCCTAGCCACTTTGGTAGCCACAGATACCAACCTCTGGCTCCTCTACCTGGTAACACTGCTGTTTTCTACCTGGGATCTTCACCCCCCACTTCCAGCTGCCCTACAGTGCAAATTAGGAAATTCTTTCAGGGAAAATGCCAAGCACATCTGAAGTTCAATCCTTACGCCTTTATTCTTGCAGGACTCTTAACCCTCAGATCATGCCTGCATTATTTCCTCTTAAATGCCTTCAAATATTCGTTTTATATATAAATATAAAATACACACATTTTAGTAGTTTCATTTTTCAGTGCAGCACAAACTATTTTATCATGGCAAACATCTAAGGTTTATTAGACAACTTTGAATATGTAAACAAATGTTTATTTCATAAACCATAAATAATTTATTTTTATTTTAATTAAAAGCTTAGAAAAAAAGGCCATTTGTGAAGTTTGTTTGTTAAATTTTAAAAAATTCAATATCAAGTAAAAATGAAGTAACCAAACATATTAAACCAGAAGGTTGATAATAGTTCTATGAATACACATCATATTTGAATCTGAGTTTCCAGGCCGCCTAGGCAAAAAAAGGAAATATTATCCAGTATGTAAATCTCATTATCAAAAAAGGGAGAGCATATTTATTACTTAAATTGAAAATATAACTTTTCATAATTTGGAATTTTTAAATAAAATATTTTATGTGAGACTTTCTAGAAGCGTTTTATTTAAAATGCTGTAGCAGTTTCTTGGCTGATGTCATGACATAGTAACAGAATAAATATGTTTTTCATTGACACCAGATAATAATGACCACTTACTAAGGCCTGAAGGATAAAATAAGCTCTGCTACGATGTTCTTTAGGTATATTTTCCTTCTTAAACCTTTAGAAGATATAAATAATGAATGGAAATCCCTCTTTATTATGCATTTAATTTTCAACATCAACAAACATTTTACATATTTACATTGAACATTCTAACATTTAACATATTAACACTTTAATATCTAAAGGCATTGAGGCAGTGACTCTCACTATATATATATATAAGCATAAGTCTGATAAACTAGAAACACATACTTAGGCAGACTGGCATCAAGAGATCAGTATTTTGGCAACAGAAAGATTATATAGAAAAGGTCTGGTCAGACTGTATACATGCCATTGTAAAACCATCCTGTTCGTTAGTGGATGCAGCTGTGTTTCTACCACAAGTATGCTTGTATTTGGTGAATGAATGTATATATCATGCATGAATGAATAGATAAATGAAAAGTGATTTTAGCTGCAGACTTCAGGACAGTGCTCACGTCACAAATGGAGTTAAATGATCCCAACTGTGAGATTTGGAGAATGTGGTAGGTGATGAACCAGTCTTCTCAGTATTCTACTTTCCAATTTCATCGACATCTTTGATAAGCCATCTGTAACATTATAGTGATACAGCAATTAACAAAGCCTTTGGAACAAAGCTCCTTTATAATCAAGTTGGCAGCATTGACAGCAGCTCATAAACATGCAAGATTGCTACCATGTGTCATTCCGCTCAGTGACAATGTTCCAATTAAGCTGCATGTATGCACATGGCAAAACACCATTGTGCACAGCTACTGTTGACGCACATGGTCATTAGCACCGACCCAGTGTTCCTGCCTTTTGTTTAACTGGCCATCTTCCATTGGCTTTTATTTATTTATTTATTTATTTCTGATCTCTGTTCCACATTTAATGGTCGTATCTCCTTCCCACTCAAGCAAGCCAAGCATCTGATGTCTTTCTATTCCTTAGCTACTCATTCCAACCTTTTTTGACTTGACTGACTCCCAAGGCTTTACTGACTGATCTCAGTTGCCTCTCACATTACAAACTCGGTGATATGCATTTTATAACCACACCCAATAGTGCTGGGCTTGTATAACGAATGCTTTAGAAAGAACACTGGGAAGAGTGTTGCATGACCGATGTCATTGCTAACTCTCATGCTCTTCAGAATTAGTCTATTATGTTCAAGCTGTTTCCGCACTTACAGAATCAGAAGATTGGTGATCTCTAAGGATCTTTCTTTAGAAAGGATTTAACGCTCTAGGATTCAAAATCCGTAACTAAAAAGATGGGGAGGAAATGATTTGTCTCTTACCCATCTCCAAGAGTGGGAAGAATTGAAACTATAAATTCAATTTGATGCTGTTTTATGGTTCTGAGTCACAAAAGAAAATAGATTTCTTTGATAATACTCCTATTGAAATATAAAGGATATTCTCTCTGGGATGCTTAGCAATCCCTTAGGGAAAAAGAAAAAAAAAAGCAGAGAATTACAAAACTAAGTGGCATGACACCACTATCTTCCCAGAATCTGGACAGAAGTTGCAAGAGTTGGGACATGATACACCATGTTCTTTTTCCCTTGCCTCTGCAGTCATGGATTTGTACATCAAAATGTCACCTCTATCAGCCTCTGTGCCTGAGTTTCTGTGATAAGCATAGCTTTCTTGTTGCCAGGCTCATAATGAGTGAGAGTAGCAGTAGGCTACTGAAGAACAAACCAACCAACATAAATGTTGTGAGTTGTCAAACCGTGGCTGTCTCTCACTCTGGGTCTCCTGCCCCTCCAACCAGCCCCAGGCATTTGGATGGTGGAAGGAGGAAGTCTAAGTACATTACATGGTATTACTGGAATAGTCCTACTGGTATGTAACACTGGGCATTCTGCCTGTAACTCTTCAGAGAGAACATACCAAAGGGCTGTTCTTGGACTTAGAATTTTACTACCATGAAGGTACTTAAAAGGGTAAAAGTATATTTTCGCTGATGCTAAAATAAAATATGTAAAGGTATTCTTTCTTCTCTTTTCCAGTTTTTCTGACCTTACAGAGTTCTAGAATCTCAAACTGATAAGGGCCTTCTAGGAAATGTTATCAAATGTTTGCTCTGATACAGAACCTTCCACACGCCTCTGAAGTGAAATCCAGGTTTTGCCTGAGAATTCTCTTCACAAGGCAACCAGCTCCATTCACACGTAGCACTACAGAGTTCATTTCTCTACAGTAAAGGGACATTGCAATTTTTAAAGTGACATTGCAGTGCCATCACTGCAAGTTTTACCCAATAAAGTTCTCGAATCCTACCTCTTGGGGCCACATTTTAATCCTTACCCTTGAAAGCCCTTAAGCTATTTTAAGACAGAAAACAAATATCCTGAAACGAGGTTCCTTGAAATTTTCTCTCAAATTTGGAACTTCAGTCACAAAATTGGTTAAGAAAGATGATAATTACGGAGATGTGAAATGATTTCCAGGTGGTCAGATTGTTGTTATCATTATGGCAGATGGAGTGAAAATTAGATAACGGAAAAGAAGTAAACCCTTCAAGTCCTCATATCTTAAAATAGGTCAAAGAATCAGTTTATTCATCAAAACAGTAAGAAACAAAAAGCAGTTAGCAAGAGGTCTGTTTTGACAGGGAAATCTCTATTGCACATTACCCCTTTTTCCTCTAATCTCCTCTAACTCTTTTCCTTGATAAAATGTCTGAATGAAATATTCTGCTGTGAATTTAGAGATGACAAGGAAGAGAAGAGAGAGAGAAGCTGGTAAAGTTGTAAAGTTACTACGGATAAGCTTGGAGAAAAACAAAGGAAGGCATAGAGGATGATTCAGTCAGGGCACAAAGAAGCATTTTCCAGGTACAAAACAAGCTAAATCTAACACTTCAAAGCTTAAAAAGGACAACTAATGTGCTCAGCATTTGGCTCAGACACAGAAATACAAAAGCACCAAGGGAAGATAATGTGACTAGCAGAAGCAGCATAGGGGGAAGATTCAGGGTTTTTGTTCTTTTTTTTAAAAAAAAAAAAAAATTGTGTGGTCACTAAAAAACAATACAGATGCAGACCACATTCAAGGCAGGGTGTTTCCAAGTACAGGAAGCATAGCGTGTTGTGGTCAAGACCACATCCAAGGGCACAGTGGAAGTGCCATGGCTTTCAAGAAGAGCAAACATCCTCGAGAGTTTTAGGAGGAATTTGGGGAGGCTGATAAGGTGATAAAACCATACCTTAAGAAAGAGGAATGAAGGCTTTTGATGTTCAAGTTGAATCAGAAAGAGCTTATGGGAAAATGTAAATGGTTCTTCTGGCAAAGATGAATGAAAACTAATATTAAGAGGAGAGTTGCAGGAAGCAAAACAAGGTTCAATATAAAAAAGCACTTTATAGACAACAAGAATCATCCCACAATATAATAAGACATCTCAGATGATAGAAAATTGAAGTTAAGAGTCTTTAGGGCCAATTCAGGCATCCGATGAACATTCCAACTCAGTAGTTCCTTAAAATATAAAAACTGACCTCAGACCAGATGGTCCCTTGAGATTTGCGTTTGCTGTAGTCTTAAAGGGCTCATCTCAGTAGGAGAGAGGGCCCTTGACTAGAGTTGTTTTGTGCTTTCCATGAAACAGTTTTGTGATTCAGAAAACTACTTTTTCTCTCCTTTTCCTTCTACAAAAGACAGGGGTTTGTACTTAGATCAGTGTTTTTCAAACTTAAGCCAGAAGTATAAACAAAATAAATTTAAAAATTTTTAGATGTACTTGTGCTGCAATAGGAGGTCTCTTTTCCCCCCAAAGCTTCTCAAGGCAGCCTCTGCAGGGACTCCTCACTATGCCTAGGCTCCTCTAAGCAGCACGGGTTTTAGCCCATCTCCCCACTGACCCCTGAGAATAGGGGTTGGTGTTCTAAGTGTGATCTAGCATTTCGTATCTTACAGTGCCAGGAAATGGAATCAGGGCTTTGAAAACCATCAGGAAACTTATTTCAGGAATTATTTACACACTTTCAGACACAAGCCCCTGAACATTCTCTGCATCTTACTATTTTTTTTTAATATAATTTATTTTATTATCATTAATCTACAATTACATGTGCAATATTATGGTTATTAAACTACCCCTTCATCAGGTCCCCCCCACCAACCCCATTACAGTCACTATCAGCGTAGTGAGATGCTACAGAATCACTACTTGTCTTCTCTGAGTTGTACAGCCCTGAGCCCTTGTCTATTCTATTTCCCACTTTCTGGAATACATTCCCACTTTCTTGCACTGGCCCAAGCCCTATACATTCTTCAAAATCCACCTCAAATTTTCACCAGAAAGACTTATAAAATCAGCTCTCCTCACCCTACCCCTTTTGCAATTTTGTGAAGCACCAAACTATACATACTTGTTTTGTCATCCCAAAGAATCTGTAGCCTGCTTAAGGCAGCATAGTGAGAAGTGTTTGGGGTTAGGAGTCATAGCTTCTCCACTTCCTAATGGTGCAACTGTGGGCAAATCACTGAATATCTTTGAGGTTCAGTTTCCTCATCTGTCAAATGGGAATGGGTGCACATGCTCAAAAGGGTTTTTGTGACAATCAAATGAGATAATACATGCAAAAAACCACTTGGCACAAAGCAAAAGCTTGGCAAGTTATTAGTTCCAATCAACATTTACTGCCCCAGAGGAAAGGAAATGTAAGCATTTCTTGGGGAAGATCTTTTCATTTTTTCATGACTTAGAATCTCTACTCCCTACCTTGCTTTGGCTGTATAATCACTCAATATTTATATGCACTGAAAAAAGTAAAAAAGGAGATTGGCTAAGTAAGGAGGAGAGCATGATCTCTTTCATTAGCAATGCTTTATAGAGGGTGTGTTTATATATCTGATCTCATTTGATCCTCACAACACCCTGTATGGGTATTATTGTCTTTCACTTCTAGCTGAGAAAATGGAAGCTAAGGATTGTGTGACTCACCCAAAGTTACTGCCAGTTAGAGAGGAACTGAGATTGAAAATTGGTCCTTCCTTATTCCAAAGCACAACTTTTCTATTTGGTTTTGTTGCTTAAGAAGAACTTTCTGGATTTCCACCTTTGGGAAAGTCCTAATGCTTCCTTGTAGTGTGGGTGCTGAAGAAGAGGAGGTGACATCTCACTTTAGATCAGAAAGGGCAAAGAACAGCTCGGACTGCTCCGCCCTTACAGGAAACAGTGTGAGTTAGCCTCGCCTCATCGGTGGGAACCCTTCCTGGTAGAGCCGCTCTGGGACATCAAGATTTACAGCCTTCACCGGTGGCAATACCGTGTTCCACCGTCACTCCTAAAGCCTGTGTCTGAAGAGTTTAATGCTTCTCCAGAGGAATTCTTTATTTGTCCCAGCCTTGCCCTTGCTTGTCTCCAGATTGATCCACTCTCTACCCCCCAACCAACCCCCGCCCCCCAGTACCTTGGATGTTGCAATTGTCCTCAGGCCTTTGGAGGAAAAGTTATGTTTCCTCATGAGGTTGTCCCCACAGCTCTTTAGGGACTATTTCCACTGGCACAGCAGTTATGATGTCCCCTAAGCCCTTGGCTGAGACCCACAGACCCAGACGGATCATTGAAATGAGCCCAGGCAATTCAGAAACCCAAATTTGGGAGGTCTGGGTATAGGAAAACACAGAAAACATTCGATGCAACAGTTGCTGAGAGATTTCGCCTATCTCCTTTCACCACACACCCAGCTGCCCACGTCCCACCCTGATATGTAGTCCAGAAGAATACGCACGTGCTCCTGAAGGGAGAACTTGGCAGCAGCCCTCCTCCCCCAGGGCATGGCTGGGGATCATGCACAACCGGTAAGTCACTGCTGAGGGCGCACAGCAAGAAGACAGCCATCTCAGGCACGGCTGGCTTTCTTCACTCCAGACAAATTCATGACAGAAGAACAGACTGCTGGCTCCACCCTGGCCTTAACAGGAACAAACTGACCTTCCTTACTCTGTGGTAAAGATAGAAATACACCTAGAAGCTCTCAACAGCCGACCACCGTTAGTTTCCTCCTTGCTGTGGTTTAGTTGGAAAAAATGGCAATGGAAATGGGGATTGCAACAAATGCACAGGTTTTGCATTTAAGAGCCACTCCCTCCTAAAAACCTCAGAGAACTCAATATTGGTGAGGACATTTCAAACAAAAAGTGTCAGAACAATACAGGAGCATTGAGCATGGTTCTTTCTACCTGTTCGATATATTCGGCAATGTTGCAAAGAATGAAAAACTCACCAGGCATGTAGAGGCCTTTGCCCTCTAATAACAGGGAAGTTGTGAAGCATTTTTACCCATCCACTCTGTGGAAATATATAAATGAGGATTCATGCCTTGGATACTTACTATTTACCAAGTATTTTGCAAGCAGTTCATATATTTGCTTCACTTTATCTTTACAACATGTGAAGGAAGTGCTATAATGACCATTTTCAGATGAGAGAACTGAGGCTCAGAACGCCAGAAAGTGAGTAAGTACAAGAGTCTGGATTCAAATCCTGCTCCATCTGACTACAGAGATGGACTATTCCATTCTGAATAAGTAGTCATCACCTTCTAGATCTTTAGTTCTTGATAATCGATTGCATTCTAGGTCTTTTGGGAAGTCATTGTGGTCAACTTATACTGAGCACATCCATGTACCCAGTCCCTCAGAAGACAGAAGTAGAAGACAGCTAAGACCCTCTCCTTGACAGTTTTCAAAGCTAATTACAGAAAACTACATGTAAGAATTTGGTAGGTTCAGAATTATGTGGTGAGATGCAGACCGAATCTAAGTGCCAAGGGGACACTTGACAAGGGAAGGAGGCCACACTATGGTAGATGGATTATAGACTATAAAGTGGGGCTCTTGTCCTGGCTTGGCTGTGTGACTTAGCAACTCTTTACCATCACTGGTCCTCAGTTTCCCCAAGAATAAGATGGGGGACTGGAAGGATCGTTTGTGAGGCTGCTTCTAGTGTTGGCATTACATAGATTCTCTCCCAGAAAGCTCACCTTTCTAAGAATAGTGGAATGAGAGTCGGGACCCATTTCCCAGGACCGATGCAGGCCTGAGTAGGTGTTTCATCTTGGATGACTGGTTTTCATTCTCTGAATTTCATTTTCCCTATCTAAAAAATATCCAAGCAGGAGGAGTTCTGTAAAGTTCCTTTCCACTGTGACATTTAACGAATCTAAACACCCTATCTTAAATCATCCCTAATAGAAGTATCCATTTGGATAAGAAAATTAAAGAAACAAAATAGACCTCCTGAAGGCACCAAATTGAATATTTGGTGTTATTCAATTAAATTGGTTTTGACTGGAATATAGCATCTTTTGCACAAACAATGACTCAGAAATTAATTAGCCTCTGCTTTAATTAAATAATAATTCTGTTTAATGCCAATTAAAATACCACATCTGAGTCAGTTCACTGCAACAAAGTGTATTTAATGCAGGAAACATGCTCCTTTGCCATGTGGAGCTGGGTTGATGACTGAGGTGTTGGGGCTCTTGATTTCCAGATAGGCACCCAGGGCTTCACCACAGGATGAAAATTTCCAGAGGCCATGGGTGCAGCCTGCTCTGATGAAATCTTGCATACCTTAGCTTTCCTCATCAGATTATTTGGCAGGTCCTATTATTAGCATTAAAGTAACAGAGTCTATCTAAAAACAGTGCTGAATTGTCCAGATCATTTCTAGAAATCAAATCATTCTCGTCCAGAAAACTCCAGTTATAGCTGGACTACAGAGACATTGTGACTTCTGTAAACCTGAGTATAATATCACCATAGGTTCCTACATAGCTGAGATAATGGAATCATTGAATAATAATAATAATAAAGCTTTCCCTGCTGTTGCAACCAGATATAATCTTTCTTTCCTTTAAAACAACATGTCTTTGGTTTATGCTAGTTTAAGTCAGTCACCATATCTCATTTTTTTTTTTGCATAATTGTGCTATATCCCATTTCAATTGTGTCTTATTTTCTTGAGTCAATAGCTGTGTTAATATAAAAGTGATTTACAATATGTAGTATTTTCCCATGTGTTAATACTTCTAGAACCTCAAAAGAATTTTTAAACTTTGGGCAGGCAGGTATTATTGTCCCCTTTTCATAGGTAAGACAATTACATCTCAAGGAGTTTAAGTGGTTTGCCCAAGCTCACAGATCTAACTGTACTTCTGCCTAACTGCCTCTAGACGCTACTCTGCACATAGTGGTAATTCAATTACGTGTCAAAAATGAAAGGATGGAAAACTGTCTTCTTCCTTTTTAAGGGAAATCCCCCAAAGAATATAGAATTTTAGGATTGAATAAAGAAGATCATCTTTGTTGTCTCTCCACACAAGCAGACAATCATTAAGGCCATGTGTAGATGCACTTGCTAATAGTCACAACTAATCCTAGCCCACCAGCCATCATTGCTAAGGCACAGGATATGTGAACGAAGCTGTCTAAGGGACTCTAGACCAGCAATCTGCCAGTTAAATGCTATCAATCAACCTCAGTTAATACATGTGAAGCAGACATATTGCTCAGCTGAGCTCATCTAGAATTCCTGATCCACAAAATCATGAGATTTAATAAATGGAGGTTGTCACTTAGTTCTGGAATAATTTGTTACTCATCAATGGATAGCTAGAACACCAACTTATAAAGAAATAGGAAAGGGGGTAATCAAAATACCATGTAATGTACTGTTTGTCTTTTCAGTGAAATAAAAGGTTAAAATGTGTAAGTCATGGCAATTTAACTACTCCTTTCCCCCAAAAAGTCCAGAAGTCAATTATAACTGCCCAAGTCCAGAACCTTTTGTCCCCCTCTTTATAAATTCAGCAAACCTGCTGGGAGTACCACATGCTAGATATTGTACTAGCCAGTGACAAGACACTGGAGACTTAAAGCCTCATAGGGGACAAAAATGTGTCAATTAATGATTATAACAGAGATCATTTCCATAATGGTTAAGTATATGTACTCTGCAGGAAGAATATCAGGACTGAATTTATTTCTGCATCACTTTCTAGCTAATGATCTTGGACAAATCTGTAGCCTCTTTATAGCCTCAGTTACCTCAGCTCTGAAACAGGAGTTGGGAATTATCTTAAAGATTTATTTTGAGGATTAAATGAAATACAGCATATAACAACTATTAACTATAAATGAGTCAAGTAAATAATTCCAACAAAGTATATGTGTAATTGGGTATTCAAAAGGAGCATTGGGAACGTCAAAGAGGGACCTGCTATGTTGAGGACACGTGACTTCATAAGGGCATCAGGGATAGTGAAGCTAGCTGAGGTGTTACATACAGAAAAATAAATCCATGCCTGAAATAGATATCTTTCCTTGTGGGGCAAACTGCAGGCCTTTCTAGTTTGCATGAGGTAGTCAAACTGCCACCAATGGCCAGCTGGTCTCCTGGAGGGCTCATCATTGGTCTCTCCCGCTCAGGTAGTGGGTATTCAGAGGCAGCAGTACTTAGCCGTGATTACTGGGAGTCTGGACTGTTGATCCCATGTGTAGACGTCATCTCTGCTACCGTGTCCACTCCGTTCATCGCCCTTTGTTCCAGTTCTCCAGTGGTCGAGGACAATGGATGCCTAACTTCTATTGGCCAAGTTATTTTGTCTGTGTGGTTGCTCAACCCTATTTCTTTAGTGTTGTCTGGTGGGCATAGAGTGTCTCAGATCACTTGCCAAGTGGTGGGCATTAACATATTGTGTAAAAATATTCACACTTTATGTCCATCCCCATATATGCATTCCCCTACCCCACATCCATAACCTAGGTCTCTTTTTTTCTGATATTCTTGACCAAACAGCTAGGCCATTGGCAACTACTCAGAGATCTTTGCATATTCACTCAAGGGTCACTTCTCCCACATAAAAGTTATAATCAGGTTTGTTGCTCAGCTTCATGCACCGAGAATATTTTCCTTCTTGACTGTCATGACTGCCCCTGCAATATGGTTGTAATACATCACCTTTATTTTTGACTTGTGCTGCCAAAGCAAGCCGATCCATCTGTAACCCAAGTGTGGATTTTTCTCTCTCCATTCAAAATCCCCCATGTGATCATACATGCAAGACAGAGGAGGGCGTGCAAGTCACTGATACAACAGTGGTGAGTGACATGCAAGTTTGGACTACATACTCATGTAGATATCATGTCCCCGGTACTGCTCAGGCTCAATTACAGATATATCTTTTCACATTTATAATGACTACTGCTGGGCTCATCTGATTTTATTATGTGATGGGTGTCTGAGAAGCCAGCTCATTCTAGATAACCCAGATTCATGGTAACTTGATAACCCATGGTAAAATATTCTTTCCCTCTCAGGGACCAAGTAACATGTCAAAAGCTATTTTCCAAAAGGTAGGCAATTCTCCACTGCTGCTGGAATAGCCTTGCTTCAGAATCCAAAGTGCCTGTGCTACAGTTCCCCAACTGGAATTTGCTCTAAGCTTCATACCGTATCTCTTCCCACCACTGACACCTTCACCTCATAGAGTCTCTCAGATCATTTGCCAAGTGTCAGGGCTGGTTCCGCTGTGGACTGGCTTTGCCGCCAGACCCTTTCTGGCATCACACTCCACTCAGGCTGGCAAATTCCATGTCATCAAGTACATGGGCCAGAGCAGTCCCTGATGGATAATGCCTTGTCTCTGGAACCCAAAGAGGTTTGACACATGCTGTGCTCCGCTCCTTGTCATAGGGGATGTAAGATGCAGCAATTTTTCTTTTACTTTGAAATAACTGCATAATTCTAACTGAACCAAAGGGAAGGAGAGAGGGAAGGAAGGAAGAAAGAGTAGATGGGTCTGAGGATGTACAACATGGTGAATATAATTGATAACACTGTTTTGTATCACTGAAATTTTCCAAGACAGTAGAACTTAAATGTTCCCACCAAATACATATATGATGGATGTGTTCATTAACTAGATGAGAGATATCCTTTTACAATGAATTTTTATATCAAATCATCACAATATATGCTTTAAATGTTTTACAATTTTGTCAATTATACTTCAATAAAGATGGAAGTTAAAAAAAGAAAGGTAGAAGTATGAATTTTAAGGAAAGTTCAGTGAGACTGTCAGGAATCCTCAAGCACCAGTTGCTTAAGGAGCCCTTTTTATCTGTGAAGGATCTGCCTCAGTGTCTCAGCTGAGTTCGGTCCTTGGCTGGGGACAGCTATGGGAAATAGTGTGATGGGTATCGGAGTCCAACAGCTGAGGCCGGGGTCCTTAGTACTCTCTACAGTCAGAAATCAGAAAAAAAAAAAAACACAACTCTCTCTTATTGTTCCTTTGATCCAAATTGAATTGAATTCAGAAACAGATACCAAGTCACATTAGCACACAAGGCCTGCAGGTAACCCTTTAAATAGGAATTGTTCCTATACTTGTGGAGATAATCTCCCAAATCCCCTAGGCCTGTTCCAATCTATGCTTACACCCTACTTAAATCCATCAGTTTTTGTCATTGCTGGCAGGCAAGTAAAGAAAATGCCTTATGGAAATTTCAGTTGAAAAAGGAAAGATAATATGTTTCACTACTTCCAGCTTATCATGAAAATCATTTTAGAAGTAGTTCATAAACAGTCTTTGTGCTATTGTACAAGAGTTAGCACACTTTTCACAGGGGGTCAGATAGTGAATATTTTCAGTTTTGCAGGCCATATGATCTCTGCTGCAACTCTGCCATTGTAGCAAGAAAAAAGCTATAGACAATATATAAACAAATAGGTATGACTGTGTTCAAATAAAACAACAAAAAAAGGAACTGGCCAGTTCTGGGCCATGGGCCATAGTGTTCCCATCCTTGCTATCATGGAAAGGGACCAAAAACTGAGGCACACAACTTCTGTTCCTAACTTTTCTAATTAAACAAATGTCACCTGGTAAGTTTATTTTTCCCTCAGTTTCCCCATATGTATCATATCTCTGTTCACAGCACCCAGCACAATTGGGTGTATGTAAACCATAAAGTTTGCTGAGTCAACAAATGCAGAACTACGCAATAGGCTTTGGCTGGATGGTTACTACTTTTGTTCCAAATTTAATATCCTCTGAAAATGTCATCTAATCTAGGTAGTTAAATTTATTTCCAGACCTTTACAAATGATGGATTTTGCATGTCCCCATGCTAATGAGATTAAACAAAAATGCAAAGGGCTCTAGACATCTAAATCAAGTATGTGTGGGCCCACATTCAAGGGCATTGTTGAAGAGTTTGAGATGTCTCTCTAAGCTTGCCAATCATTCTGACTCAAAGGAATCCCAAAGGGCAAAAAAAAAGTCCATTTTGGAAATCAACAAGATTGGACTCATGTAGCCCTTGACCTTGCATACACAATCCTATGTTCACTAATACATCTTTAGCTTTTTTATCATGAGCTACTAAGCAAGTCCATCTCCATTGTTCTCTTTTGTAACAAGGGAGCTCTATTACCATCTTTTTATCCATGTCACAGGCAAAGCACAATAAATGAAACATCAGATGGATTTTAAGAATTCTGCTGAGGATCTGGAAGAGGAAAATCATAGAATGTGAGACTGGTAACGACCTTATATATAATCGAGTCCTCATTTTACATCAGGAAAACTAAAATGTAGATAACCTTCTAAAAAGATTGCACATCACATCAAGCCACTCTTCTATTTAAAATTCTTCAATAACTTCCTAATCTTTCACTCAGGAGAACTTTAGCATCTAGGCTGCGCATTAAAGATTTAGTTCTGCACAAAACATACTTTTCCTTCTTTTGTGAAACTTTTATTCTGGTAGGAAAGAAAGGCATTAAACAAATTGTTATAAAATATAATTATCAATCTATACAGAAGTGCTATAAATGAAGAATCCTATGTAAAACAGTGTGGACCGAGACTCAGATATTTAATCTACAATATGAAGGATTAGTAGTGGTATCCTAAGCAAAAGCTGGAAGTAAGAGCACATGAACTAGAAGGGAAAAGAGCATAGGAGAAAGTCCTGAGAAGAAAAAATGAATTGATTGTCTTTTATTAACCAACTATATAGTATGTCAGGGTAAGGATAAAAGTAGTATAAAATGAAGTAAGTGAATTAAACAGGGGCCAGATCATGCAAGATCTAAAGATCTTATTAAGATTGGGAATCCAAAAAGGTTTTTTTCATTAGAGCAATATCATAACATTTACATTAAAAATTATCTCCTACTTTGGCTATTGTAAAGATGCCTACTAAGAAGGGGTAAGATTAGAAGCAGGGTGATGAGTCAGGAAGTTACTGCAGTAATCCAAGGGAAGATGATGATAGCTGGGAGTAGTGCCGTGGCAGAGAAGATGGAGAATCACTGAGAGATCTGGAATATATTTTGAATCAACAGCGCTTGGTGAATCATTGGAAAAGATCATTTATGCTATATATCATCTTATCTGTGTCATATAAGAAAGGCACTTGGTAAAAATTTGTTCACTCAATGATTAAGACCCCACATGGTGAAGGGAGGTCACATGGTCAAGGAAGACAGCAAGCACAATCTAGGACCTGGGTTTCCTTCTTTTTAATACAGTTTTTTAAATTGACATTTAGTTGATAAATAATATTATATTGGTTTCAGATATACAGCATAGTGATTAGACAATTATCTACATTATTAAATACTCATCCCAATAAGTGTAGCTACTGTCAATCTAAAAAGAATTACAATATTATTTACTATATTCTGTATGCTGTACTTTCATTCCCATGATTAATTTATATTATAATTTAGATTTTGTGCCTCTTTATCCCCCTCATCTATTTCACTCACCCCACCACCTCATCTCCCATAATAACTACCAATCTCTTCTCTGTGTCTGAGTCTATTTTTGTTTTTAGAATCTAGTTTCTTAACTTTCAGTCTACTATCCTACCCTTTGCCTTATCAGTGGTAGAACATTATCAGAGTAGTTCAAAAGAAAATCTGTACAATTTTATATCAACAGGACCTAAGTTTGAATTCTGTCTTCTTAGCTTGTTATTCAAGTAATTTTTCAACCTCCCAATGAATCAATTTCCTCCAAACATGATGATAACTCATTAAACAATAATTTACCGAGTATTAATTGTCAGACTCAGTTCTAATGCTAAGGAAACAACAGGGGGAAAACTGTCAAGTCCACTTCAATCTACTATGGAATTTATTTTTTTGTTGGAGAAGAGTAAATGTGCAGGTTATTATCTCTGCTTTCTTGCTGTCCCTACAGTAACACAGGGGCTAGAAGCTGGCATTTCCCTTACTGCTGTGCTAACTGACATATGGCTAGCTTCTGTGGACGGGAGGTGTTGGCGGAAAACTGGAAAGCAGAGGCAGTGCCTCGCGCAGTGGTAAGAGCAGTGGCAGCACGAGTGAGCTTCTGGACTCATGCCTAGGCGGCAGTCTCTTGTACAGGGTACCTGCGGGGTCCATTCAGGACAGCAGGAGTCACCGTACATACTGCAGCAGAGAACATTCATTACAAGCATTTGTTTACAAAAAAGTTGAAAGAGCTAAAGATGAGAAGAGGAAGAGGGTACCTATCCAGAGATTAGAAATAACCAACCTAAACTAGAAAAGCAAAAAGGAAATTGTTACCCAGAGCAAATGTACCACCCATGTTAGTTGTGTGGCTGAAGCTCTGCAGAGCCCCCACTGTCACTGACACTCCTGTTGGAACTTCAGCCACTGCTGCTTTGCAGGAAGCTAAGGGTTTCTACTCCTATTGGCAAGGAAGGTGCCCCTAGCGCAAAGTCTGTCACCACTGGTCCTAGGGCAGCTTTGCTACCAGAGCTGCTGGTGGTACATGCTGCTGCTTCTGTCAGAATCACATTACCTGGGCAGGTGCTCTGGGACCCCAGCTGCTGTCACTGTTCAAGGTATGACTAAACACAAAATAAAATGCCTTCTGTTTTCCTTCTGTCCTCTACTCTCCCGACAGATCCCCTCAATAACAGAAGGAAATCCAGAAGCTGGGTGGTAAGGAAATCTCGGAAACACAATTTGCAGGCTTCCATCCTTCTGTCATTTAAAGAAACATGGAAAGGTAGGGATAGAGCTGTGAGCCAATAGGCAAATACCAATCCAATAAGCAAAGTACATAAGTAAATTTTATACTATCTTAGAAGGTAATGAGAGCACTGTAAAAATAAAAAAGGAAAAATTGCTATGGTGAAGGGCTGGGGAACAATTTTAAGTTGCTTAAGTTGGGCATAACTGAGAAAGTGACATTTGAGCCAAGACTGAAAGGGTGACGGGAGTAAGTCATGCGATATGTGGGTGAAGAGTACTCCAGGCACAGAGAATTGCAAGTACAAGGGCTTGAGGCTGGAACTGGTAAGACCGCTGGGAGCATAACAAGAATGCCAGGATGGCTGGAGCCCACTGAGGCCAGAGAGTGTGCGGGAGGATCCAATATCAAAGCAGTGCAAATGGGGCAGGGGAGGGAATGGCTCTATAAGCCATGTAAGGATTTCTTCTCCTGTGTGAGTTAAAATGGGAGGAGCCATAGATAGGCTCTGAGCAGAAGAGCCATGCTACCTCTGTGAGGATTCACTTTAAAGAAGTACAGTGCCTCAACCAGTACAGGGAACACAGTTCACACGCTGTTGCTAATTCATTTCTCAGAAAGACTACTAGAAATTGTAAATACATCTTTTGATGGAATTTGTGTTGTTCTGATCCTTTGAAAATACAAGTCTCTAGAAAATGCGTACCCTAAATATACAAATTTCTTCTTGTTACTCCTATTTAAGGTTTAGTCATTGTGCTGGTTAATTTTATGTGTCACTTTGGCTGAGCTAGTGGATGCCCAGGTCGCTGGTAAAGCATTCGTGAGTGTGTCTGTGAGCCCGTTTCTGGGAGAGATAAGAATGTGAGTGGCAGAGGTGAAAAGCCCTCCAATCCATGGAGGTAAGAGCAGTGAGGGCCTGAGTAAAACAAAAGGGCAGAGGAAGAGGGATTTTTCTCTTTGCTTGAGCAAGGATACCTATTTCCACCTACCCTCCGATATTAGTGCTGATTCCTGGGCTTTTGGACTCAGGACTGCAACTTACACAGCAACAAGGCAGCTGTCTACAAGCCAAGAAGAGAATTCTCATCGACTATAGTGGCACCTTGACCTCAGACTTTCAGCCTCCAGAACTGCAAGAAAAGAAATTTCTGTTGATAAAACCACCCAGTCTGTGGTATGTTGTTATGGCAGCCCTAGCAGACTCAGACGGCATCTTACATATGGAGTGTGGGGTGGGAGCATTGCATTCACACAATCCATTACAATGTGAAATTTCTTTGAAGAGCTTCCTGAGATCTTATCCAGAAAGATTTATTATTGGGACAACTTATAGTACTTCTGTAATATTTCTCTGTTCCCTTTATCATACTCTATAATCAGCTTCTCCAAACAGATTAGCTTCTCCTTTAAGCAAACTTTTGGTGAGCATCTGGTGACTCCAGGACAACTAAACTAACCGCAGTGTGAGGATGGACATGGGTGCCACTTAAGATCAAGATTATTGAAGTCAAAAAAGAGAAGATAAAAGCTTAGATGGGGAAGATGCTGCAGATGTGGAAAGAAGGAAATGACTGTAGATGGCATCGTGAACGCACAGACCTTGTTTACGGAGGGGACGGCGAACAGTCCCACATGAATGATGTGTAGAGATGATGAATGAAATGAACAGAAGTTTGAATGAGACTTGCCTTCTTGGCTTGAGGAGCTTCACTTCTCACCAGAGGACTGAGAACCTTTTCTCACATTGCCCATTCAGTGACTCTGCTTATTTCTGTCTTCTGCCTCACTCAGAAAACTTGTACAATCCTGTCTTGGGGTGCTGGGAAAAGAGTAAAAGCTTATACTCCAAGCAGGCAACACTCCTCTGAGGGTAGAAACCACAAGTTTTCTGATTTAGGTTCTTTCAAGGGAGGTTTACTAAGGCTTATGTGACATGACAACATAGCAGCACTGCTTTGAAGGAAGCTAGCAGTGTCGCTGCTGGCTCCAGATGAAAGGCTGCCGTGGCCAAGCACCCCTTGTCATTTCCTCTCCTCAGTGTGCTTTTCTTTGCCTCCCAAGAGTCAAAACAATGGTAACTGAGAAGCTGGCATCAGCATGAGTGACACTAAGTGTTCCAAGACGACTAGCTGATTGATTGATGAACGATGATGAATGTTGTCTAAAAGAACAGAAAGCTGTGTTTCCTTTTTGAAACCATTCAGATTTGGACGAAATAGGCCAACAATCAGACATTTCTAAATTTCATGTGCACACCATCTCCAAATATGCACACAGCGATCAAAATCACCGCCCACCAGGAATCACATTCATTAATAAGTGTCAAAGTCATTCAAACATCAGAAAGCTCTTTTTCCACCTGCACAGATGCCACAAGTCCCAGTTGATGAAATGACACTGAGGAGAACACAGGTATGCAAATTCTAACGGATGATAATCATAGCAAAATTTCACACCTGTAAAATAATTTCTCTTCTTTATCCTATTGTAAACTCTGTAGCTGGTGGCTGGGGAATACACCTTCAAGATCACACATTCCTAAATTCTCCTTTTGCTATATATGGAGAAGACTGAAGCCTTAACAGGGAAGGTCCCTTGGCAAACTGTTGGCAAACACTTGACTAATTTGGGTCCTGGTCTTCAAAGTTCAGTGTTCTTTGTATGGAACTTCTACAGCAGGAAAGGTTCCGACAGGACACAGATGTCCCACTCAAAATAGGATAATTCAAAGTGGGATTATCCTCAGAAAGAATAAATATGCATAGGTGGGGTTTAGGGGAAACACAAGAGATAGAGCTGAACCAAGGATAGAAGTGGTGGCAGTGTCCCATCCAAAGACCCAAAGAGTCAAAGGGTGGGAGAAATTCACCTGGAAAAAGAAAGGCCTGCAGAACAGCTGCCTTAAAAAGAGCAGGTGACCGTCTGGGAAGTGACATGGCCAACCTGAGTAGATTTAGTAGGAGGTAGGGATGAGAAATTAAGAGCCTCGCTTCACTCTTTTCCCCACTTCTGACTTCCTCCTGGGGCTACCTACCTGCTGAACTCAAATGTTGATGCAGTCCATGGAATCAGGTTCCTGGGGCAGAGGGCAGATGGAGAGCAGATAGGAAAGGGGAAATGGATGATATCTAGCACAAAGGCATATGTTATTTCATAATACCCATGAGAACAAGAGAAAGACACACAGGAAGAGATAGCAAAAAAGAAATTGATAGAGCAGAACATAACTATCCAGGGCAGGCTAAAAAAAAGCTGAGCAGGGGACTTATGGGAATTTCCCATTGACCACCTGCTCTTGAATGTGTATAGGGGAAATTCTAAGAGGCTTTAGGATATAGGGGCTAGAGTCAAAAACAATCTTTAAAATTGCAGCTGCAGTTTATTTTTATTTGAGAAACTTGATACACATATTTCAACCTAGCTATACAGATAGGGTCACAGGAGAGCTAAACAATTCTGGGGTGTTGTCAGGGTATAAACATACACCCATCTCAGAGACTTCCCATATCACAGTGAGAAAAGTAATTATTTAGAATAATACCATTTCAGTTAAATAAAATTATATGATATCTAAAGTGTTTCTATATTCATCATCTCCCAATAGTCCATGAGACAACAGAACCAGGTGTTTTTATCCCATTTTACAAAGCAGGAAATGCCAGACAAAAGAACTGGTAACCTGATGGAGCTAAGCTAGAAAGTGGCCCCAAACCCAAGCCTCTAGCAACTATCTCAGTGGTCTTTGCACTCCACTCCACACCTCCTCATTTGTACTTATTCACAGCATCAGGAAGTATGATTTGACTTGTACAAACTCAACGTCCAACATGGCTAAGTGTTGAGCATAGGCAACTCTCTGTACTCTTTTTCAGTCTTTACGTGATCTTGGCAGGGAACTTGAGAGTTTGAGCTGACAATTTGCAGCCTGGAGGCACCATTTAGAAAAGTGAGAGAAGGTATTTTGGTTATCACAATGACTAGGGCATGTTATTAGCATTTAGCAGTCAAAGCCAGGGATTCTAAACATTGTCCAATGTGTGGATCAATATGAACAATGAAGAACTGTCTTGTCCAAATAAATACCAAAAACCCTCTTAATGAGAAATACTTTAATTTAGATTGGCTCTCTACAGTTAGCCAGGACTCTGTCTAGCAAGCACGCATGCAAGTGTTATATATGTTTCTCCTGAAGCATGTATAGAAAATGCAGATTATTTGGACTCACCTCTAAAGATATTGATTCAGTATGTGGTGTATGGCCAGATTCCACATTTTAAAATTTGTACTCACTTGGTCTGTAGATAGAGCTGTGTCAAAATTTACATTTTCATCTCACAGTCCAGTAGCCTCTTCTTATCCATTCATCCATCCATCTAACATCCAGTCCACATTTCCACTTAGTTCTGACACAAAGAATCTGTTTCTTGGGGACAGCTTTTCCTAATTACCTCTCCTATCTTCTATCCTTTGATGTTCTGACCCCACCAACTAAATCATAGTATCTCCAGGTATGTCCTGGAGATCAGAGATAGGTATTTCTTTAAACTCCCAGCTCATTTCAATGTACATCCAAGTCTTGGACTTGGGTGGGACTATACCGCCAGGTGTCAGGCTCAAGATTGTTGGCTATAGAAATTTTGCTGACTGACCCCAGCCCTACAGAGGACTATTCCAGGCACTGTGTGAGACTCCACGGCAGAGAGGTTAATGATTAATTTGATAACATTGGAAACTACTACAGATTATCAAGCAGGCACATCTCTGATCTGACCTCAATGCTTCCTAAATACAAGCTTCCACCCCTGTTATCTGCCCAGCCCACTTCTTGAACATTTGTTGGTTGTGTTTCCTACCAGTATCCATCTGATGACTGTCAGACCTCTGACTGCCAGCAGAGGGTTGTGAATGGAAGGAAACTGACACCCCTGTCTCCAGTTAGAGAGAGAGTAAACAATAATCAGCATCTCCCATTCTTGGAAAAATCTTGTGACCACTTATCCTCAAACAGGACCAGGATGTGTTCCCCTTCCAGGGCCATTTCCTTTACATGGAAGACCCTTCCTCAACTTTGTCACCTTATGAATATCTATTCATTCACCAAAGCCCTATTTAATGTGATGTTCTCTCTGTCTCTCTCCTTGACTTATCACTACCAGGCAGAATTAATTATTCATGGAAATTTGGGCCTAACTTTATCCTATCACTATAGTACTTCTTATATTATATTCAAAAAGGTGCCTATTAATTCTGGAGATATAGATGATATTACATTATTAGTTCTATGTATTAGGAAATATATAAATTATTATCCATTATATGTCTGTCAGGTAGCGAAGCAGACATGAGCAGGTCCCGCCCTATCCTGGACAAGATCCTCCCAGTTGCCACCAACCCCTTATCACCAGATGGCAGAACACACCCTAAACTCCCCCTGTTTATGGTTCAGGTTTATGGCTTATCGGGGCCTAATGAGATGTAAAAAGCCCAAACAGGCTTTCAGACCACCAACTTGGGTCAGTGTCAATGCAGTGAGACCTAAAATGTGACCCAGAGTTGCCTTAGGATTCATTATACCCTAATTCTAATAAGTTTACATTGCAGTTTTGCCTCCCCCACAACCTCCATGGGTTTCACTTAGGTACTTATGGGTGGTCTTCTGTGCACTGAGAAGGTTATGTAACTTGAAGTTGTCAATCAACATGTCAATCACATGATGTCAGATGGGGGGAGGGACTTGCCACCATTTTAAAGATCAATCCTAACCCTAATCATGGGGCTGCTTCGGTTTCCAGACAGCCTGCTCTCCGCTCTTCCTCAGTGTCCTTATTTATGCTTTACTTAATAAACTCCTGCTGTTTAAAACTGTTCTAAGTCTGTCTCCTGATTGAATTCTTTCCTTCAAGAAGACAAGAATGGGGAAACACAATACATTCCACCACCGGTAACATGCTTATGTTTCCAGACATGGACAGTCCATATTCATTCACACAAAGTCCTTTGTAGACTCTGCGTTACCAGAGTTGACCTCTAGGCTTTGTCTAATTCACTTTTCTCAGTATCTAGCACAGCTCCTTATCCATTTTTTTTTAAAATATAATTTATTTTATTATCATTAATTTACAATTACATGTGCAATATTACGATTATTAAACTACCCCTTCATCAGGTCCCCCCCACCAACCCCATTACAGTCACTGTCCATCAGCGTAGTGAGATGTTACAGAATCACTACTTGTCTTCTCTGAGTTGTACTGCCCTCCCCATGCCCCCCCAACATTACATCTGCTAATCGTAATGCCCCTTTTTCCCTCTTATCCCTCCCTTCCCGCCCATTTTCCCCAGTCCCTTTCCCTTTGGTAACTATTAGTCCGTTCTTGGGTTCTGTGAGTCTGCTGCTGTTTTGTTCCTTCAGTTTTTTTCTTTGTTCTTATACTCCACATATGAGTGAAATCATTTGATACTTGTCTTTTTCGGCTTGGCTTATTTCACTGAGCATAATACCCTCTAGCTCCATCCATGTTGTTGCAAATGGTAGGATTTGTTTTCTTCTTATGGCTGAATAATATTCCATTGTGTATATGTACCACCTCTTCTTTATCCATTCATCTACTGATGGACACTTAGGTTGCTTCCATTTCTTGGCTATTGTAAATAGTGCTGCAATAAACATAGGGGTGCATCTGTCCTTTTCAAATTGGGCTGCTGCATTCTTAGGGTAAATTCCTAGGAGTGGAATTCCTGGGTCAAATGGTATTTCCATTTTGAGTTTTTTGAGGAACCTCCATACTGCTTTCCACAATGGTTGAACTAATTTGCAGTCCCACCAGCAGTGTAGGAGGGTTCCCTTTTCTCCACATCCTCGCCAACATTTGTTGTTGTTTGTGTTTTGATGTTGGCCATCCTCACTGGTGTGAGGTGATATCTCATTGTGGTTTTAATCTGCATTTCTCTGATGATTAGCGATGTGGAGCATCTTTTCATGTGCTTGTTGGCCATCTGAATTTCTTCTTTGGAGAAGTGTCTATTCATGTCCTGTGCCCATTTCTTAATTGGATTATTTGCTTTCTGTTTGTTAAGGTGCATGAGTTCTTTATATATTTTGGATGTCAACCCTTTATCAGATACGTTTTTTATGAATATATGCTCCCATACTGTAGGATGTCTTTTTGTTCTACTGATGGTGTCCTTTGCTGTACAGAAGCTTTTCAGCTTGATATAGTCCCACTTGTTCATTTTTGCTTTTGTTTCCCTTGCCCGGGGAGATATGTTCATGAAGAAGTTGCTCATGTTTATGTCCAAGAGATTTTTGCCTATGTTTTTTTCTAAGAGTTTTATGGTTTCATGACTTAGATTCAAGTCTTTGATCCACCTTGAGTTTACCTTTGTGTATGGGGCTAGACAGTAGTCCAGTTTCATTCTCTTACATGTAGCTGTCCAGTTTTTCCTCCTTATCCATTTTTAAAGTTCAATATAGTTTGTCAAACTGAAATGCAAGTTGATTGTTCTTGATAATGACTTTGTCAATAGATTCAACCAAAGAAATGACAAGAGACTGCTGGTAGTACGGAACACAGTTTCTGTCAAATGTTCAGATGCAGAAGAAGCCTTCTCAATGTCTTAGTCAGCAAACACCACAGTCTCTTATTTCCAAAAGTAACCTCTATATTGGGCCTTTCATGGTAGAGGTACAGAGGGCTTTTTTATGGTAATCTCCAAGGACAGAAGTATAGAGATGGTTTAAATAGGAGATATTTGTCCTATAGTCAGAATTCCAACTTTGAAGTCAGAAGCTTGAGGCTTTTTGCCCAGAGATGCCAAAGAAGTGCCCAAACCCAGGAGGTCAGGCTGCCCCAACCCTTGTAAGTGGATATAAATGAGAGGGTGTTGTCTTGCTCTTTGCCATGCACAACCCTTCACTTGGGCTGGAAAAGCCTCTGAGAACATGTTAAAATAAAACCTCCCCCAGGGTACCCAGTCAGAGCAGAAATGCCTGTGGGTAGCCAAACCCAGAGTCACATCCCCAGTAAAATGATTCAGTAAAATGAGTCAGTCTCTCTTTGCATTTCCACACCAAGGCACAGAAGAGAGCAGCCACCCGCGGGCTGCTCAAGACGGCGCAGCATTTGCATAGTCAGAAAAAGTGCGAACACAAGGAATTCTCCTCCTCCCAGGAGTGCCCTCTTAGGTCATACTCATCCCACTGAGCTGCTTCCAAATGCATCTCTAAGCAAAACAGCTACAATTCCAAAGAATCTGAGCATTCACAAGTCCTTGAATCACCTGATTATGAAATTCATAAAGTGCTGAAATATATTAGAGATGGGTTTTATGTTATGCTCTGTGTAGAATAATTAAATACAAATAAGCAAAGGAAGAAATTAAAACCACCTGAAATAAAAGCTTAGGTAACACTTTAGAGTCTATCTTTCAGTTGTGTGTATGTGTATATCTATTTCTGTCAAAAGTGAGATATTACTGTATATAGCTTTAATAACTGCTATTTTCACACCAATACAATGTATCATTAAAGTTGTTTCATGACAATTATTAATATTTCATTATGTAAGTTCTATGGTTGCTTAGTATTCTGAATGCATATGAATAGTTTAGTCAATTCATTCTTGCGAGACAGAAATTATTTAAGATATTATAAACAAAGTTTATATTTAATTATTAAATATTATATATGCATACATATTTATATATATACATACATCATTATTATAAATGAAGTTGTCACAAACCTTCTCTAAGCTACCTCTTTCACATGTCTTTCAATACTACATTAATATAAATTACTACAAGTGGAACTGTGAGGGCAAGTCATGGAGAACACTGCCAAAGAACCCTCCTAAAAGTGTGTGCCTATTTACTACCATCAAGAATATTTGAGAATCCCTTTATTTCCCCACATCACCTTTCCAAGGTTATCATTAAAAAATATTCAGATTTAAAAGTATGATACCTTATTTTAAATTTAATTGCTGTTATTACTGGTGGGATTATTTTGCATTTTATTTACCATTTGGATTTCTTTGTGAAATTTTTGTTCATGACTTCTGCCTGCTTTTTTTTTCTCCTGGAGTATCATCTTTTTCTTATAGATGTAAAAATTATTTATGGATTAAAGCTATTCTTTGCAATAGTGATTGCATATATTTTCCTATTTTCATTAGCTTTTTATCTTTGTGAATGATGCTTCTGTACAACAAAAGCAACCCTTTTTAATGTAGCAAATTGACCAATCTCATTTATATAGTTTCTGTCTTTTGTTGTTTAAACTTACATAGCAGGTTAACTTGTGAAGTTGAAAATTAACTCTAGAAAAATTGCCATTTTAAGAGTTACGTATTGCTTTGTTTTGAGAAAATTACTCCAGAGGGATGATTATATGGAAATGTGAATATAATACCCTTATTTATGGTTCACATTTTATGGAAAGACAACTCCCACTGGAGGGAAGTGAACTGGTATCTACCACCAAATGCCTGGTAGGGGCCAAGACAAAGATGCACAGGAGAAAATCCCATGAACAGGGTCTGGGTTTATGAACCATGAAAGTAGCCCAGTGACATACTGCTAAATGTTTAGCAGTTGGTTCTCTGTGGAAAAATGAATGCCTATTTCTATTTAGTTAAGCTTATTATAAATTTTAATAATATAATGTTTACCTAGCACAGACTTTACAAATAGTAATATAATATTTTTTGGCTAAACTCTTATATAGCTAACTCACATTTGCAAATGATGAGTGGATATAATTTCAATATGAATGTTCGTTAATATTTTTGTTTATGTCAATGTGTAAAACAAAACTCAAATAACAAAAGCATTCTTCAAAGCTTTGGTTTGTCAATGATTGAAGCAAATTATTGGCTGAATCAGATAATAGTTTTTAAATAATGGAATATTTTCTTAATGTTTTGCACTATTCACAATATAACTATACAGACACGATATAATTTTAAATTAATCTGCATTATTAACATTTTCTTAACCATAGATAAAACAATAAATCAAGCATTGATTTGTAGTATTTGCTGATTTCAACGGTGTAAATACTCTCAGAATGGCCAAGTTCAACCTATAAACATGATGTCACTGAATATGGAATTGGGAAGAGATACATATTTCAATGAGTAAATGTAGTAAAGTAGAAAGTGACTAGTTTTGAGTATTCATAGTATTAACTTTGTTTTTAGTGTAGTTTAATTGTAAAAGAGTATGATTTAATTTTTAATAATAACTGTTTAACTACAAGGTTGTAAATTTTCTAGACATTTACAAATTGGCTTTCATGGGTCAGCAAAAGCCAGCTCCAGCACTCACTGGTAACAATCACATAATCAATTTCAAGATTTTTGTTTCACAATTTATATCATTTGTCTTAAAGCCTTCAGAAGTCTTATTGTTGCTGAAGGAACTGAAGGAAGATTCTGTGACTAAGTTTGGGGTTCAGTGGTAAAGTGTGAGCAATAATTGCCTAATGCTGCTGGCTTTGTGACATCAAGTGGTACTCTAGAGGAAAACCCTGTGCGGGGATGAAGATCAGATTTATGGTTCGAGTCATCGTTTTAGGGGATTCCCTAAATAACCTGTTATTAGCTTGATTTCTCTGCCTTCCAACAACCTGTAAGCTCAGGACTCATCTCTGATAATTATCAGCAAGAAAGAGTGATATATTTTCATGAACAGGAATTAATAATTCTTAAACACCTTTATTTCAGTATAATTGGCACACAACAAACTATACAAGTTTAAAGTGTACAGGTGATTGTTTTGACATATATACCCATCCATTAAACTATTACCATGATCAATATAATGACTATTTCTATTAGCCCTCAAAGTTTTAATAGTTCTTTTTAATCCCTCCCTCCTTCTCTCCCTCCCACATCTCTCAACGCACATCCCTGGGCAGCATAGCACAGACTCGCTGATGATACAGATCAGCTTGCATTTTCTAGAATTTTATGTAAACACAATCATACTGTATGTAATCTTTTTGCCTGGCTTCTTTCACAGCATACTCTGAGATTCATCCATGTTGTTACATGCATATCATGTATATCAATAGATTTTTTTCTCCAGCATAGTATTCCATGAATGTACTGCAAGTCACCTTTTTCCCATTCGCCTATTGATGAGTGGGTTGTTTTCAGTTTGGGGTATTACAGATAAAGCTGACATAAAGTTCTGTGACAGGGGTTTGCATGAACATATGTTTACATGTGTCATGAGTGAATAAACTTCTAGTAGTGGAATGGCTGGGTTATTTTATAGGTGTATATTTAAATCATTTAACTTTTAAGAAGTGGCTGAACTACTTCCCAAAGAATTTTTACCGTTTTACATTCCCACAGAAACATTAAAGACTTCCAATTCTTCCACACCCTTGCTAATACAAAGGATAGTCAATCCTTTTCATTTTAGCTCTCCTAATTGGTGTATAGTGGTACTACCTTTTCATTTTGGACTGTGTTTTTCTTATGTCTAATGTGATTGAGTATCTTTTCCTCTACTTATTTGCCATCTGTATATATCTTCTTTAATTAATTATCTTTTCACTGCTTTACCTATTTTTGTATTCTTTGTTTCTATAGATTTTACTTTTAAGAGTATGTATTCTAATAGAAGTTTGTTACAGATAGGTGATTTGGAACTGTTTTCTCAGTCAGTGGCTTTCTTGTTTTCCTTCTCTTATTCCTTAAGAGGATAGAAGTTTTTAATTCTGATTAAGTATACCTTACTATTATTATTTTTTGTGGATTAAACTTTTGGTATAATACTTTTGGTTAACCCAAGGTAACAAAGATTCCTTCCTATGGTTTCTTCTGTAAGTGTTCCAGGTTCAGTTCTTATCTAAAGAAAGTTTGTTTGGTCATTTGTATATAAATAGTATATGGGTATATATTGATTTATTTGTATTGTTTAGGTTTTATATGTGGGTCTGGGACCCACACTGTAAGTTACTTTTTGTATATGGTGGGAAGTATGGCTCCAAGTTCATTTTTTATGTATGGATGTTCGGTTACTCCAATAATCTCTTTTGAAAAGACCATCCTTTTGCCACAAACTCACCTTTTGTGTATATGTGTATGGGTCTATTTCGGGAACCTCTATTTCATGCCATTTATACATGAGTTCAGCTCCAGGCTACAATGCTATGTGTGATCTTTCAGGCTCAACCACAGGCAATTACAACGCTTTGTATGGCAGGCCTCATAGGGGAAGATGCCCTCCCCATACCAGGCTTGGCGTACAGCCACTTTATTATAGTTTCTGGAAGGAACTGCAGTTTAAGGACACAGACTTCCCCCACACCCACCCCAGGGCCAATCGTACTTACATACATATGTGCATTACTGGTCCTGGCACTTCCTTTAAGGAGCTACTTGTGAGCACCTTGGCTGAAGCACTTCCTAGGCACCTCCACAGACCTATTTATGGATGTGGAAGTGGAGCTGGGTGGCTTGGACAAGGGAGTTTTCCTCACTTTGACTCATTACTTTTCAACCCCCAGAGCTTCCCTCCTCTAAACCCCGGGCACTTGAGATCCACGAAAAGGCAGGAACCTCTTGTTTTGAGCTCTTCAATGGTGATATAACTTCTCTTATTTGTGTTGCATGTCATCTGACCTTACCCAGTACCATTCTGGGGGGAAAAACAGGCTCTGGGGCACCAGCTCTTTTTTCTTTTTCCTATTGCCTGCACTGTCACAGTGAGTGAATAAAAACTCAACAGTTCATTTAAGTTTGGATCATTATCCTTATTGACCACCTCGGCACCTGACAGCTTGATAATCTATCTATTTTTATGTCAATGCCACATGTTTTTCTCTGCTCTAGAATGATAATAACTTGAGTCCTCCAACTTTTGTTCTTCTTATTCATTGTTGTTGTGAATATTATAGGTCCTGTGCATTTCCATATGAATTTTAAAATCCATTTTCCAATTTCTACAGAAAAAAAAATCTTTCAGGATTTGGATTGGAATCTATAGATTAATTTGGGAAGAACTGAGATCTTACATAGTGAGGTTTCTCACGCATGACATACTGTATCTCTCCACATTCAGGTCTTTAATTCCTCTCCATGAAGTTTTGTATTTTTCAGTGTATAGGTCTTGCACATCTTTTGTCAAATTTAAGTATTTAATATTTTTGAAACTATTATATTTTTAATTTCAATTTTTCCATTATTAATATATATTAATATATATTTACTTATTTATGTATATTGAAGTGTCCTGCAATATTGCTAATCTCAGGAATTAGTTCTAGTGGCTTTTTTGTAGATTTAATCAAATATTCTAAATAAATTATCAGTTTTCTGTGATGAAAAACATTTTTGCTTCTTCCTTTCCAATGTGGATGACTTTTATTGTTTTGTCTGACCTGATTGCACTGATGAGAACTTCCAGGACAATGGTGAGAGCAGAGATCCTTGTCTTGCTCCTAATCTTAGATGTAAACGATTCAGCCCTTCCCTCTTAGGTGTATTACCTGTAGGCTTTTCCTAGATGCCCTTTAGCAAGTTCTCTTCTATTCCTGGAATGCTCAGAGTATTTAGTCAGGATTTGGTAATGGTTCTGTCATTGCTTTCTTTGCATCTATTAGAATGATCATTTGTTTTTACTCTTTTTAGTTAGTTACTACAGTAAATTATGTTGATTCATATGTGAAAAATAAACCAGCCTTGTGTTTCTGGAATAAATCCTGCATGGTCACCATGAATTTTCTTTTTTATATAGTATTGTATTTGATTTGCTAAAATATTGCTTAGAATTTTTCATCTATCTTCAAGGGATAATATTGGTCTGTAGTTTTCTTTTCTTGGAATATTTTTGTCTTGTTTTGGTATAAGGATAATGCCTCTGTCATTGAGTAAGTTCGGAATTATTTCTTCTTTTTCAAATTTCTGAGTTTGTGTAGAATTCATATTATTTAGTTCTTACACATTTGATGAAATTTACTAGTGAAGGCATTTGGGCCTAGAGTATTTTTTTCCATTTTTCTTATGGGCATGTTTTTCACTAGAAATTCGATGTCTTTTACTGATTTCATCTATGTATACATTTCCCCAAATATACATATATTCAGGTTATATATTTCTCCTTGAGTGAGCTTTAGTAATTTGTAGTTTTCAAGGAATTTGTCCATTTCATCTAAGTTGTTAAATTTATTGGCATGAGTTGTTTATATCCTTGTTATCCTTTCAATATCTGTCAGATCTGTACTGATGCCAGCTCTCTCATTCCTTATATTGGTAATTTGTGTTTTATTTTTTCCCTCTCAGTTTGACTAGAGGTTTATACAGTTCCTTGATCTTACCTAAGATTTTCAGTTTCATTGATTTCGTGTCTCATCTTTATTATTTCCTTTTCTCTTCTTGCTTTGAGCTTAGTTTCCTTTTCTTTTCCTAGTTTCTTAAAGCGAATGCTGAGTCTAATGATTTGAGACATTTCTTTTATAATACAGGCATTTATGTTATAAAATACCACCACCAAGTATAGATTAATAATATCTCATAAATTTTTGTACGTTGTGATTTCATTTTATTCAGTTCAAAATACTAATTTTCTTTTTGATATCTTCTTTTACACATGGGTTATTTAGAAGCATGTGATTTAATTTCCAAACATTTTGGGATTTTCCAGAGTTCTTTCTGTTATTGATCTATAATTTAATTCCATGTGATCAGAGAGCATACTTTATACGACTTGAATCTCTTAAGTTTATTGATCCTTGTTTTATGCCTCAGAATATGGTCTATTTTGGTAAGTGTTTCACCACACTTGAAAACAATGTGTTCTGATGTCGTGTGTAGTGTTCTAGAAATGCTATTCAAGTTGGTTGATAGTGTCATTCAAATAGTCCACATCCTGATCGTCTGCCTACTTATTCTATTGATTATTGCAGTGATAATAACTATTTTAATATTTTTTGTACGATAATTCTATCATTTGTGTCACTTCTTGGTCAGTTCTGATTGACTGATTTTTTTTTTCTCTTTTTTTATGGGTCCTACTTTCTTGCTTCTTTGCTTGCCTGGCAATTATTTTTTAATATACCTTTAAAAAATTCATTTTACAAAATTGATATTGAAGTGCATACAATAAAATGCACAAATCTCAGTGTGCAGCTCGATGTATTCTGACGTGTGTGTGTGTGCACCCACGTGACCATCTCCCAGATCATCACTTGGTAATTTTTATTGTAAATTTTGCCTTGTTGGGTACTGGCTAGTTTTGTATTCCTAAAAATATCTACTTTGACTTTGTTTTGGTACACCGTTGAGTTACCGGGAGACAATTTCATCTTCTTGGCTCTTATTATTAAGCTCTGTTGGGTGAGACCATTGCAGCATTTAGTCCAGGGTTAATTTTTCCTTGCTACTGAGGCAAGACCCTTTTTAGTAGTCTTATATACCCCTATGAATTATGAGGATTTCCATCTGTTTATTGGAACAGACACGATTCCTCTGTATAAGCGCTAATTCCTTTGCCCTGTACTTTCAGATGTTTTCCACCATGGTTTCAAAAAGTTTCCTCACAGGCATATACTAATCAGTGCTCTGGTGAATGCTTGAGGGGAACGCTGCACATCTCCCGAGTTCTCTTCCCATGCAGCCTGCTCCTCCCTGGCATTCTGACCTGTAAGCTTTAATTTGCTTGGCTTCCTCAGACTCCCAGGTCCAGCTGCTCAACTCAAGCAGACATCTGAGCTCTGCTTCCATCCCCTTCACTGCAAGCCAGTTTGAAACTCTCAAAGCAGTGAGCTGGGGTAATTACAGGGCTCACCTCCTCCACTTTCTATCTCTCAGAGATCACTGCCCTTCATTTCCTGATGTCCAGTTTCTTGAGTGCCACTGTTTTATACACATAGTCAGTTTATTTGTTGTTTCAGGAGAGGTGGGATATTCAGACTTTGTTACTCTTTTTTAACCAAAGGCAAATGTTGAGAAATACTAATTTTAATACCCTGAAATATATCAATATTTTTATTTACAATTTATATTCTTTGTCTTATTTAATACAACTTTCTCTATTTTCTTCTACAAGTTGTAAAGTGCTGTTAATAATATTTAAGTTTGCATATGACTTTAAGCAGATAGTTAAATTCATTTATTTATTTCTCTCCTAGTAAACTTGTTTATTTATTACCATCTATTGAATGGAGTTTAATTTCCTTACTGATATGAAAAGACAGTTCTGTCATATACCAAGGTCTGACATATGCAAATATCTGATTCTGAAATTTTTTATGTTGCCTCATTGGTTTATTTTTCTATTATTGATTTTTTTATATGTATTAAGTTTTTAAGTCTAGAATCTTAAAGGAGAATAATATATTCAGTTCAGTCCCAGTTTTTTGTCATTAGCATAGATTTTATATTGCCAAAAAAGTTCTCTAATTACTAATACCATACTTCCCTGTGGTGTTCAATCCTCCTTGTAAATACATTTCTGCAAGTCTTGAGCTCATGTCTCCTCCTAGCAGAATCCTTAAGAAAAGGATAGGCTAAGTATCTGTTGATCTCTTTCTTAGTTAATTTCTTCTAATTTCTTCTGTCACATGGGATTTCAATTACTAAAAGTTGAGTCCAGGAGGCCCAGCATACTTCTCAATTATCAACCTTCCATTTATCTCCAAATTCTAGAGTTGTTGATCTTGTCCCACGCTACATTGCCAGTTTTCTTTTCTACTCTTCCTTCCTTTTTTCAGTGGGTGACGCAGTTGGTTTATTTTAATTGCTATTAATATTGGTAAATATTTCAAGTGCACAGAAAAGTAGGGATGTCTTATTATAAGAAATGCTCATAATTTATAAATCTTAAGGTTTTTCTCATATTTGTTTCAGATTTCTTTCCCTCTTTCCCTCTCATTTTTATTTAAAAATGAAATCATATGGATCCATTCAAAATCAGCCCTTCCCTCTTTTCCTCTGCAGAAGAAGCCACTGCCCAAAATTAGTATGTGCCCTTTCAGTCTGTTCCCATTCTTTTACGAAATGTATGCAACTACAGTCATTTTACTGTTGTTTTACGTGTTGGAAAATTTACATTAATAGTATCCTATTATATGAATCAGTCTTCAACTCACTTTTTACATTAAGCCTTCACATTAGAAATGCATCCATGTTGATGCTTTTACATTTAGTTATTTTATTTTAAAAACTATATAATCTTTTATCATACTGCCAGATATTTTGGTGACTGTGATTTTATTCATCTCTTCTTCTAATTAGAATGGCCAGTCACCACATAGCTTGTCTACATTCGTCAGAACAAGATTTTGGTAGTTCTGTGTCATAGCAAGACCCCCAAGACATGATAGGCAATCATTCTGCATATTATGGAACAGATGAATTCATTTTTTCTTTCCTTCTCTCTCTCTCCTTTCCTTCTTTTCTCCCTCCTGCCTTTCTTCTCTTTCTTCTTTCTTTCATTCATTCATCTCTTCCACTCTTTCTTTCATTTATTCTTTGACAGCATTCAGTTTCCAGTCTCAGTTTGTTTCCAGACTGGTTTTCTCCTTGCATATAGACTGTATTATAGGCTTCTGGACTAGTCTCAATATGCTCTGAACTGGTATATCCAAGTTTTTGTTCATGATCTTCCCCTAACTTAGAATTCTCCTTTTCCATGTATACTCAGTCTTCAAAGGCCAGTTCAAGTATCATCTTCTCCATCAAGTTAGCTTGGAACATCTCAGCCATACAAACTCTCTTCTGTATTCTATGCAGTTCGATATTATACAGTAAAAACAGCATAACATTTCTGAATTTGAGGTTCAGTTCTGCCTCTGTGTAATTTCAATCAATCTGATAACTTAGGGACCCCAATATCTTACATATAAATGGGAAAAATAATTCCTTCATCACAAAGTGTTATGTTGGATCACAGTAACTAATATGGGGATGGAGAGTTTGAGACAAGTAGGAGACCCAACATGGTCCCATAATATAATAATTTAATTTGAGAAAACACACAGAAAGAGAAAACTCACATGATGAGCATGAATTGATGCATGTGCCCCTGCTATTTCGTTGGTCAGTTTTAGTTCCTGAGTGCCTTGGATTTTATGATCATCTCACTGGGCGGCATGCAAGACTTAAAGTTTACACTTACAGCCTCAATGCAAATTAACTATTTCATCTGTTATTCAATTAAAGAAACAGCAATCTTTTCCAGCCTGGATGAAAAACTGGGTGCCTTGGATCTATTGAGAAACAAAGCTAGTCTCCAATCTTACAAGATTGTAAAGTGACTATGGATGATAGACTTTAGAATATAATCTTTGCCAAAAATGTCCTATCTCTGTCCTGAGTAAATGACAGAATGTGGAGAGAAAGCTGAGTCTTGAAATTTCCAGTTTCTAGCCTGGGAAGCTGGGTAGATGATAGTGCAGTCATTAAAAATAAGGTAAAAAAAATATGAAGAGGAGAAGTTTTTTGTGATGTATTAATAAGAAACAGAAACAGATTCTGGCAGGAACTTAGATACCTGCGGTTTCTCTCCTTGGCCAACAGAAGTTTTCTTGGAAATGCCATCAAACTGACTAAGCTCTAACCACCAACACTTTCTAGTTTCTCCAATCAAATTTTAAAGCTCTTGGAAACAGAATGTAATTGGCCTAAGCTAAACCTGTCCACTGTGTTCACACAGGCAGAAGGGAATGTCATAAGCCAGGTGGTCACTACAATTTACATCTACTTCAAGAGAAAAGACAGTTCAGTTTCAGAGATGTTAAGACTGAGGTTCCTATAGGCAAGACCTTTAGGGAGCATTTGGCCACGTGGACCTGGAGTTAAGGAAAAATCAGTGCCAAAAATAGAGATACTGGAGTCACCAGCATATATAAATCACTAGGAAGTTTGAATTTATGTACAGACCAAGAAAAAAGCTGCAGACAGAACCCTTGAGAACATTTTAAGAAGCAAGTGGAGGAAGAAGATGCCCAGGGAGACTGAGAATGGTCTTAAAGCTAAAGAATAAGGAACACATGAAAGCTGAGTGCTTACAGGGAAACAGCAGCGACCCAGAGATCCCTCCATTCCAGAAATATGTCCTTCCTTTGACGTCTTATAACAAAACAAACATTTCAGGAGAAAAAATTGCCTGTCTACTTTCCAGGAGATTGTGTTCAGAGAGCAATCTTAGAAGTATCATTCTCAGTAACACAGAATAAAAGATGATGGAAAACCCAGGTTTTACTTTTCTGTTTCTTCAGATTCTAGTTAGCCACGGCCATTCTTATATCACTCCTGGATTTTCTCTTTTGACAAATATTCATAATGGAAAATCAGAGTAAATAGAAAGGTGCTGACAGGAGATGATGGAGCTAAAGTGTTGTATCCATAGTATTGGTGAGCATGTCTAACGGGGAAGTAGGAATCTAGAATAGCATAATACTCTCCAGTGAAAACCTTTGAGAACTTATATAGATATGGAAGAAAATGTCTTATAAATAAAAAATTCATGGGTTTATTTGTCTATGTGGTTCTGAAGGACAAGAGTGATGTGTCTTAGTGTCTAAGACAGCATTGAATTTTTACACATAAGGGATGAGCAGTAACAATTCTGACCTAAAACATAGTTTTCCTATAGAAACTGATAGGCATTTAAGAACATACCTTTTGCTTTTATGTCAGAAATCTGGGAAGAGAGAGAAGTTAAATTTTAAAGTTCAGTAAATGCATCAGTTTTCATAAGTAATTAGCCAGTTGTTGACTGAATTTAAATACCTTCAGACCTTTGTTCTTCATATAGGCTTGTCTATGTCAACACAATCATGTCACTGGAGGAAAATCTGACATGATCCAAATATTCAAACGGATTAAAAAGTAAACTATGAAAGTCCAACCAATCCAAAACATCAAAACACAGTATTTATAGAAAAAAAAGGGAAATATTAATATTCACTCTTAAATTCTAGGTGAATGTGGGATGTGTGAAAAACCTGACTACACCTACAAAGTACTCAGATAAACAGCAATTCTTTGAAAAACACATTTTTCTTTCAATTACTGTAATTTTTTTTCGAGAGTTAAAAATACTTGAGACTTATTTCTGATGTTGTCAGATGGCACCAATCCTTGCCTGAAGGTTAAATTTTGCCTCAGAATCTACTACAGGAGTTTATGATATTTTGGAAAGTTTATTTTAACCCCTGACATATGAACAAAAAAAATCATATAATTTCATAATGCAGCACTACCATAATACTATTGATGTATGCTAAATAAATAATCATTGGCATTTATCCTATTGACACCAAAAGGACTTCTGAAAACAATAGGTTTTAGAAACCCATTGCAAACTGGCAGCTAGTATTTTAGGTTGGTATGTTATTGGTTTGAAATTGTGTTCTCTGTCAATTGTGAGTTTGATTTTGGGGGCCAACTTCCAAAAGAGGTCATTTAGCCATTTAGTTTTTTTTTGTTCTTGGATGCAAACAAACAAAAATATTCATCCTTCCTCACTGTCTGGCAAATTCTTGGCTCTGATGCACAACCAGGGACTATGGAAAGCTCTCTGGAAATCCACACCAGACTTGGAAAAAGTAAGTTTATATGAATCAGGTGATGGATGTATAACATATTCTTTGTATGAGATAAACTTCTATAGGGGAAGGAAGATAATCAAAAAAGAGTTTTGCTTATCCAGTGTCATCTAGTCAGTAAGGGAGAGAGCTGGGCTCCAATTCCCTAGGTGGTATGTCTCCACCAAATCACATTGCTTTATTCAGCAATTGGCATTTGATATTGGTTTGCCTTCTGATTATCATGCTAAAACAGATAATAGCAAAACAGCATATATTCCAAAGTCAGAAAAGCCTGTGTGTGAATCCTAGCTCTATATTATACATCAGTTATTTGGCTTAAGAAAATTATTTGGATTCTCTGCATCTCAGCTACTCAACTGTAAATTCCTTACTTTTAAATAATAACATTTACCTCATAGCACTCTTGTAAAGATTAATTGAAATAATGCATACAGTGCTCTCTACAATGACTAGCACATAGTAGGCCCTTAACAAATACTAAATCTCTCTGCCTAGTAAAAGAAAGCAAAATATGCTTTGTTAGTTTACAAACTTGATTGCTAGTAACAGAAACCCAACACAAACCATGTAGGATGAAAAAAGTACATATTGTTCTCACAGTCACACTGTGGAAGAAGCAAGTAGTTTCTAAGATGATTGGGACCAAAGACTTGAGCATTCTCTCCATCTTCCCTCTATGTTTCTTTTTGATCATTGCCCTGTTCACTCAGATCATTTTGTTGGAAGTGTGGCTGCTGGCAAATCCCAGGTCACATCTCCCTGCTCTGCCAACATAGAGGTACTGAGCCTATTTCCCTAGTTTCAGATTGAAATGACTGATTCGGTTTGATCACTCCAATCCTGCACCGATCAAGTGAGAGAAAGAAAACAAGATTCCATTATTGCTTCCAATTTGGTATTGTGCTTCCTTCCCAAAGCCTGAGAAAGGGACTTGGCTTATTATTGAAGCATCCACTATGAAAATACAACCAAACATAATGTTGTATGAGATCCAGCTGCAAGCAGAGAAAATGTGAACACCAAGTATATAAACTTTAAAGACAGACAAAATACACTTTCTTATTATTTAAAGACATATATATATATACATGGTAAAAGTACCAAAATTTGTGTAAGAATGACACATCCCAAATCCAAACAGAGGTTCCTCTGGAAAGACAAAGAAAAGGATGTAGGGGAAGGAGAAATCAAAATGTATTTCTAAGTTTTAGTTTGAAAGAAAAGAGTGGTATGAAGGAGGGAAAAGAAAGGAAGGGCGAAGAAAGAGAGGGAGATGGAGACAGATATCTGAAGAAATTATGACAATATTTTTTAATTAAAACAGTCTCAAATTTACACTGAGGGGGGAAAAAGAGAGATATAACTGTGTCCTTTCAAAGAAACCATACCCAGAAGCACTTTCAGAAGTGACGGGTGGGATGTTGGTCAAACGCTAGGTGCCCACTATATTTCAGTTCTCATTTATTTTCTACAAGCTGTCATGGTTTCTTAAATTTGATGCAGTATGGAACATATAACTTTGCCTTACCTGGCTTTGAGCTATTACAAACTTTCATGGATACAGTCATACTTCTTATTCAACAAAGCAGTTCCCTTTTTTTAATTACACAAAGTACTATACTGGCTATTGAAGTAAAGGCTGACTTGCTGAAAAGATGTAAAAATAATAAGTAATCTCTTGAGACAACACAAATGAGACACTCAGTCATCAATTTCTAAGGAATATAGACAATCTTTCTTTGTGAAAAGATCTGGAGCCAGGTAAACATAAGAAAAGATACAGCCCTCAGATTAAATTTTTTAAAACAAGTTCACTGCTGTCTGCCAAAAGAGACAGAGAACAAACAAGGTTCTTGCTTTATCATGAAAGAAACAAAGGGAAAGTAGGAGGAAGGCTTTTGTGCAAGTGGTATTTCTATATCTTTTACATGGTTTAACAAAATGTAGAAGGGCAGTAGGCATAAAATAAGTTTTGTGCTTACAACTTGCATGAAGGAATTAGTGTGCCTCATTGTAAGCAAACACGACATTAAAGTAAATATTAACTAATGAAAGAGATATTTGTACTTTTCTTTGTTTTATAGAAGACACAAGTAAAATGATTTCTAAAATGTCTTCCTCAATTCATTGATATTACTTAAAATTTTTTGTGGTCATTTATTAACTGACCAGCTCCATGGATAGATACGTATTTCTCACCTTTAGATAAATGCTCTCACCTTTAATTGACGAGACAAAATTAGAATATAAGGAACATTAGATCTGAGCAAAGGGTTAAAACTATTGGAGCCTATTCTCTGAGGATTGTGGGGTTGGGACAGACAGGGGAGGAAGTCAAGTGACTACCTCCTAGGGACCCACCTGGAATGAAAGCATCAATGTGGAATGAGCATGGCAGTTGTTTAAAACCCTATTAAAATATGACTCTATTTACAGGAATTTGACACACTTGCATTATGCTAAATATATTGATTTTGTCTAGTCTATCTTTAAATACAACAAAAGATCTGAAAATGTCTACAATGAGCAACTGGTTCCCTTCCATGTTGTTTACTCCATGCCTTTGTGTGTCAGGGAGTGGGGAGTGGGTCATAACCTCTAGAAAAGAACATCCTTCTGCCTCTCTCAAGGAAATAATTGTGGATTTGTAGTTCCAATTTTGAAAATATATTCCCATGAGACTCATCACAGATCTTGTCCTGAATTACATATCATCAGCCTTAGATAAACTCATTTCACCTACTGAGTTTCCTTGTGAAGGCCAGGATGATGAGATTGTCAACTTCTCAGAGTAGAACTTAAATATGTTTTGTTTTTTGCTAGCATAGTGCCTTGCTCATGGTGGGTGTTAAATTTATTAAATTAATTAATTGATTAATTAATGCATGTAACAAAAAGAGACAAAATGATTTTTCAAATATCTTATTGAAAGAGATCTTCCTTGACATCTATCATGCACCAATTCAAGGATTTTGTTAATGGACATTACCACATGGCAAAGCATTTTGTAATGTGATAAGGGGACTTTTGCCTCTGAGACACCTGTTTGGATCCATCCCAAATAGATAGGGGCTGGACATTACTGCTGCCAATATGAAGGGAGCTTGTAATGGATTAGAGTTTAGATCCCAAGCAACAGGTGTCCTTGTCATAAAATTAGGCATAACTATGAACAAGAGAGGTTAGAGACTCAGAGAGTCTCTAAACAAAGACTTTCATGTAATCTAGGCAAGTCCTATAGAGGAAGTCCATGGGCTCAATGCAGTGGCTAAATATGGTACATAGAAGATGCTTAGAGGACTGAAATTATTAGACCCATATCTGTCCCTGATTTGACATAATATGGATTTCTTGTTTTGACAGAATATTCTAGGTTCATCTTCTGTATATCCTGTGCCAGATCTGGAATTACCCATTTCTCTAAAAATCCCTGGTTTCTTTTACCACCAATATAATTACCCAAGATAGGTAAACATGTTCTGCTTATGCTCTCCCCATTCTGTTCCCATTTTTTATAGTTGTGCCATATCTACTTTTTCTAAACACCTGACCATTACCTATTATATGTTCTCATTGTCAGCTCTCACTTAGTCTTAATTCTCCTAGTAACTATTTAATATTCAACCCCACACCTATGATGATGTCTGTAATCATTTTGCCCTTCTGAAGCTTGTTATTTGGTAATTCCTCAGAATGGGCTCATGGAAAAAATATTCTCTGAGTTCTTAAATATTATTGATAACTTTGCATTTGTGCCTTTTCTATATGCAAATCAGTTGTGCTAGATATAAAATCCTTGGTTTACATTTTCTTGGGTATCATAATTACATGACCCTATTTCCTTTGCCAAAAAGCATTGCTGTCAAGATGTTTGATGTCAGATTTTCTGTTTTTTTCTTGTCGTGTCCAAAAAATGTTATTGGCTTGCTTTCTGAGACTTTCTAGTCTGATTCCCTGCCCATATTTACCACTGCCTCTTCTCATTCCTTTGTCTCTACTTTCCCTATCTTAGTCAGTTAGGATTATCTTTTTCCTCTGTGTAAGGCTGTGTCCTAAAAAGGACTCCTGGCTGGTTCACAAATTCATTTGGTCTAGACTGCTCCAGCCCCTTCTGAACTCACTTCCCATAGCTTCCCTGCACTGACCTGATATGGGACTAGGAAAACTCCTCCAAATTTCAGTGCTACCCTCACATTGGCTTGCTGGGATTTACAGTGCACATCCATGGTCTGTTTCAGCATTTCCTTCTTTTTACATCTGTCAGATAGATTCCCTCTGTTTTACCCACTCAGAGGCTGGTATTTTGACCAGTTCTTGGTGTATTTGGGTATTTGTAGGGTTTCTTTGTCACCTGACTTAACTGTATATGTTGTTCATGAGTTTTTATGTTGTAATTGTTTGCTTTGCCTTGTTCTCTAGTTGCTCTGTTTTTATATGGGGGAGTAACAAAATTGAAAAACTATGCTGCTATCACTGTCTTTCCTCTAAGGCATTAATTTTAAGTGGTTTAAAGGATTTAAAGAACTCTGAAAAAGTATTCTTATCCCTCCCATGAAATTATATTGTGGTAGGCAGCTTTCCTGAGCTAAGACTAGGTTAGAATTTGAAAATGACTAGCAACTGAATTACTAAACCAAGCTGGAGTTACTGAATAAGCTTTGTACTGGAAGAGATATGGATCATATCACTCAGGCCATCATAGGCAACAGGGCAGACAAGTGGAAAATGTTAAGTGATACCACATGAAACCATACAAACAAATCCAGAATAAGGGCCATGCTGCAGGACACCTGACCTGGATTTATTCCAAAAAAATAGCATAAAAGCAAAAGGTGGGAAGGAGGGACTACACTAGATTGAAGGAGACATAAGAGATAAAAACCAAAAGCATTGGCACACTCTAATACAATAGCTTTTTACCTCCAAAATACTATGTAAAGCTGTACTTTAATAAGCTGTCATTGCATTGTAGATGAGAAATGCCAAGTGAAGGAAGGGGGAAAGGTCCCAGTCAAAGATTATTTTCTTGAAAAAAAGACACTTTGGTTCTCTGACTGCTGGAGATGGAAAGTTGCAAGAGGAATTCAAAGGGCCAAGATACGGTGGGCAATCTTAAGGTGTCTTTTGACACATCTTTCTTTATTGTTCAATGAGATGGGAATTGAAAAAGATTGTTTTTTTTTTCTTCTTAATTTTTAAACATAATTTCATACTTAAAGTTGTAGGAATGGTGCAAAGATTTTTTTTCTCTGTATCATTAGGAAGGATGTTGCTGAGTCCACACCAGCCTGAATATTTTAGTTTGTATTCTCTTACATAACCATGATATAGTCATTAAAATTGGAAAATGAACATTAGTTTGTTATGACCATCTAATTCTCAGACCCCCATTTTCCTCCCACTTAATTATTTTAACAATATCCTTTATTGCAAAAAGATCCAATATAGGAACACATGCTGACATAATTTAGTCACCATTTTCTTTAATTTTTTTCAGTCTGGAACAGTTCTTCAGGCTTTTAACTCTCCTAAACTTGACACTTTGGAAATAGAACACAGTTTCAATCTATGGCTTTTGAGTTGGTCATTGAATATCTGTGTTATCTTGGGAGGGTAATTTCTCCACCTGGAATGACATTTTCTTTGTTTGACAGGGTTGGGCAATATGATCTCCAAAGCCATTTCCAGCCTTAAAGTTTCTAGGATTTATCATAAGCTAACTCTGTTCCACTAGGTGGATTTCATGCCTAAATCCAGTAACTCATTTTACAAAATAAGAACTTGTAGCTGGTTAAATGTGCATCTATTCACACCGCCAGAAGATACCATTGAGCAGCAGCTTCTCATTTAAAAGACAGCATACACATATCTCTATTTCTCATTTAAAAGAAGACAGTGTCAAAAGAAGAAAGAAACAGAATTCCATTTCATAACAAGACTGAGTCAATAAATTTAAACCCAAGAAACTAACACGCTATTGAGAAATCAGAACCTGCTGACTGCAGCTGCATACCAGATACACCTCTTACATGACCACTATACTCTTTCCACCAGAGTTGCTTCTAACAGGAAATCTTCATATCCTAGGGCAAACATGAAATATAAAAGAAGTCAGCTCCCCCATCTCCTCACCATTGATTATTTTAAGGACTCTTCAGATTACATTCAACCTGGATGCCAGAAAGGAAGTTGCCTGTTCTTTAAGTAGAATGCTTCCATGGCCCCTCACCTTGCTTAGGCACCAGTTTTATATCAAACAGTGCTGGAAAACAAACAAAACCAATTCTCAGAGCTATTGGCTTCATTTTACCAAAGTGAACTCAAACTATGCTATCCAGTTACAGCTCTTAAAAGAAAAAGGCAAAGCTAGTCTAAGTCCAATCAATCCTTACCCACACACACTCCCTTAAACCATAACACACAGTTAACACAATCCCTAGGTGGTTGAGTGGTTTAACCACAAATATCCTGGTGGCCTTGTGATCTGACTCCTAGTTTACTCAGCTGAAATGGAAAGGCTGGGGCCTCTGGTTAGCACAGGGAAGGAAGTACCTGTAATGAATGGGTTCTCATTGTGGTCAGAAGTGGTCAAATCTGCTTTTGGACAGACAGTGAGAGGAGATGTTGCGGGGAGGGGGGTCAGCGTCTGAGCAAAAAGTAACAGCCAAAGAAAATAAGAGGAAAAACCATTCATTCAGCAAATATCTAGTACACACCGGAAATTTCTAGGTTAGGTGGGAGTAGTAAATTGAAAGGAAATACAAAGGTGAATAAGACATGAATAATAGCCTGGAGGCTAGGCATGACACAAAGTAGAAATTGCTAAATGCAACAAGAAATCAAGACAATCCTATAGAAAAAGTGTGATTACCTGGTATTAGGGGCCTATCACTAAATATATGACAGAAGGAAGAAAGGAAAGAAAAGAGAGCAAATTAAAGAGTTTACCTGTGGCTTTGGAAGGGAAAATGCCAGTGAATTTATTCTGAGAGAGAAAAGGATCCTATATTAGACATCCTAAACTGATAAAAAGGACACTAACTGAGCTTCGGTAGAATTCTTTAAAAATATGCGTATGTAAACACTTGGTTTGAAATAAATTGCTTGGCTTTGTGTCACACTGGATAAAATGTCACTCTCCAACAAGAGGAAGATAGACCTATCTATGTGGGTACCTCTGTCACTCAGAAACCAGCATAAATTGATTTGTTTCAAGGAGCAGCCATTCTTATCCCAGAGGTGAGGTTGGCTCCTAACCTCCTGAGAATTCAGCTCCAAAGTATTGATAAACACATAGTTTCATCAGATGAGGCACTCGCGTTTATCCTCCTGGCGCATGCCCCAGGGTTGGTTACTTGCTTTGGGACTGTTCACCCTACCTCATGTTATGGGGACGTCATTGCTACCATCTCTGTAATCCAAATCTTACCCATCCATTAAGGTTTCCTTCATGGTCACATCCTCTTGGAAGTCGACAGGAAGTATCTATTCACAGTTTCCTAGCACCTTGTCCCTGCCTTAGGGTCCTTAATACATATTGCCTTGTTTCATAGCTTTTGGTGCATGTCCTGCCTTCTCTGGAAGACTGGGAAGGCACAGGATCTGTTTTATTCATTTTTAGCACCCAACACCAATCATGACTAAAAGAATCCATAGAAACTGAACTAATTTGGTAGCAGGTGAATAACTCTACTGATTGCATAACCAGGATAAGCCAAGTTGTGCTGCTGTACAGATCAATCCAAAGTTCAGTGACTTAAAACAGCAAAAGTTTATTTCTCATGCATACTGCAAGTCCGTTGTGGACTTACCGAAGGTTCTTCTCTACCTCATTCTGACTCAGGCATGCAGGCTGCCAAAGCCTTTATGGCCTGGAGCACCAGCAGTTACCATGGTAAGCAGCAAAGAACATGATGAGTCAGCGGCCAGTTTGCAAAGGCTTTTGCCTGGAAGTTACATACATAATACTTCAATATGATCGTATTCTATTGGCCAGAGATAGTCAAAAAGACTTATTTCAAGAGAATAAGGAAATGAAGTTATACTGGGCCCTTAGAATATTAAGTGAACAACAGCTCTAATGATTACTAAAAAAGGTCACAAGTAATTTACTTTCAGTCTCCAAGTTTGAGCTGCTCATTCAATAGGTATGGAAAGATGGCAACTCCTACCAAAGACAAAGTCTAAAATAATTTGCCTAGACCTCTGGAACAAAAATGAGATTCTAACTTGACCATTATTTTAAAATGTAATAGCTGGCTAGCTAGACAGATAGATAGACATTAAGGAAATAACACAAAAAATACAGTATTGTTTTTACAATAAAATGGATCTAAGAATTTATTAAATGCACTATATAGGTAAGGCAGTATGGTACCACTGGACATAGATTTATTGTTGTTCTTAGGGAGTGAAACACATGAAACTATAAGAAAGCACTGTGTTTAATTTTTAAAAGTGAATTAAACATTATTTAATAAATGTTATTTGTGTGTATTCAAGTAACAGCATAGACCTTCAGGGAAGATATAAAAGGAGGAAAAGATTGTCAGTGGGGTTATTGTAAGGCTGAATGATCCACCCTTAGTCAAAGATAAGTGTTCTTTCAAAAGGAAGGCCCATGACGAAAGATAAGATTTTGCTCTTGACCTTAAAGGCAAGTTGCTGTAGACCTTGAAGGTAAGTTGTTGATCCACTTCCAACAAGGACCCACAAGAATTTTGAGATTTCTGAGATGCTAGTCTACAGCTTTATCCTAAAGAAAAATACACATAGATTGACAGGCATTTCTGCATCCAGGGATGGGAAAACAAGAGTGGAGGATGAGAAGAGAGGAGAAAAGAAAAAAGGGCGAGGCTGGGAGCAAGGCACTGGACTGGCAAAGGCAGTTCGTTCATAATTTATGACAAACTGCCTGTTACTGGGCAAACTAGACAACTCCTAGAGCAGAGGAGAATTCTTATTATGCAGAATCTGCAAAACAGTTGATTCTTTGAGGGAAATAAACAGAACCAAAAAGTCATATTGGGCATGAAGGGGAGAAATACCATCTTGGTGATCAAAATGTTTTGTATCAATTTATTTATTAGGTCTTATATAAGGTTCCCCTGGTCAAAGTGCCACCCAAGGATCCCAAGAACCATCCCAACATCCCCAAAAACAAAATGACCCTTCAATGCATCCATGAATTCAACTAATTCAAGAAGAAATAGAGATGGAATATCTTCAGATGTTCCCGGAGTCCTTTTATTTGCTTACAGTACCTTTAGCTAATGGGAATAACACATTCTAAGAGATGTCACAGAAGATGCCCTATTACTTAAAAGTTAACTTATTTAAACCTGTGATCCTGAATTATACAAACCCCAAATAACAAAGAGCTCAGATCTGTGTGATAGGTACATCTCTCTGGATGTATGCACCAGGTCTATTTCAACCCTAGTATGACATTCTTCCTTCTCTTTATTTTCATAGATAAAATTTCCACAAATATTTCTACAGCTAGAAATTACTTTTGAATTACACCTATACATATACATGCACACATATGCACACACATATATACACAGCTGTATATCCACATTGGAGTTTAGTTAACTTCTTAGTTTCAACTACTTTTATTACTTGAAGGACAGTAGTGTGTGGTCATAGGGTACTCAAAAAGTAAAACCAACAAGTTTTCTATGTAGAAAATGGAGGTAGGTTAAAGAATTCAGAATATTAATATAGACACCTTATATACTGATCATATTTTATGAAAAAATTTTTTTGCATTATTGATCCTTATAAAAGGCTTATCCAGAGGCCAGAGAGATGTTATTAACCCATTTAAAACATAAACTGAAACTCAGATTCATGTTCAATCTTACACATAAATACAGCCAGACTGAAATCCAGATCACAACATAAATCCAGTGTATTTTTTACCATAGTTCTTTCTAAAAAGCTTTGTAGATCTGATATTCCTATCTATATCTATGTCTATCATCTATTTACCTTCCTATCTATCTGTCCATCCATCCAACCTGTTGATCTGTTTGTCTATCACTCACTTACTCAATTTATTTATCCCTCTATAATCCACTAGCTAGCCTTATATTTTACTGTGTTTGAAGTTTTTCCAAGATACCAGTGATGCTTCTGTTTAACCATTTCAGTGAAGAATCACTCCACATTTGGTTGAACTCACAGACCACCTGACCCACAGTTCTACTCATGCCCCTCAGGACTAGAAATCTCTTCTCCCTTCCTCAGTCACTGTGATTCACTCAGCCCACCAGTGTTATGCAGAAAATTTAAATACAAGTCTTTAATTTAGCAGATCCACCCACAAGGTTCCAGAAGCTTAAGTCAGCATGAGTCTTTGGGAAAATATCACTCTGGAAAAAAATAGTACATGTGAGAAAAATACTGTGAATTTAGAAGCATTTGTTTTACAAACTACAGATGCAGAGTGAAAGAAAATGACATCTCGCTTTGATATTAAGCATCCCTCCATAACACATCCATCTGCAACATGTTTTGCAGCCACTTACCCGCTAAACCTCACAGCACACAGATTTGCACATGAGGTACAATACAGCTGACCCCGTTTTACAGATGGAGAGAACAGAACCATGGAGAAATTAAATGAATTTCTCAAAGTTTCCAATCAGTTTTCAGACATCTGCCATTGGATAGGAGTAAAGTAAGTCACATGAGCCCTTTATGAAAGCTGAAACAAGGAAAGAATATTGGTTGCAAGCTTTCTCTTTAAGAGAGCCTTGTTGGTTGAGATCTGGTTAAAAGGCAGACAGGAGACCTTCTGAAGCCATTTTTGTCTACCAAACCACAGTTTCTAATAGATTGTGTGTTTTTTTGGGGGGTATGTTTGGGAAGAAGAACATACAACCAGTGAAATAAAACTGCAGTGAATAACCTGGAAAACATGGGCATTCAGAAGAGGGAAGCAGTCTTACAATGGAGGAAACCTTAAAATAAAAACTGGAACATACAGCTTTGGGTCATGGCCCCATCTCCTCAGGCAACTTTCCATATTACTCTGAGCTTCCTCAATCTCGTCTTTAAAATAAAGGGGCTAGATCGGAGGTTTTCAAAGTATTGTTCTCAGGCAGGCAACCCCAGCATCATCAGGGAACTGGTTAGAAATACAAATTCTCAGGCCTCACCCTTTACGTACTGAATCAGAAGTGCTGGGGTTGGTGCTTGAAATCTAGATTTTGAAGCCTTCAGGTGATTCTGAGGCATGCTAGAACCTGAGGATAACTGGATCAGAACTTCTCTAAAGGCCTTTCAGCCTGAATAGTCTGAATGCATTACTTCATTGACAGAATGAATTGCATCTTTCAGAAAATTTCAAGGCTATTTTGACTCTTCAGAACAGGTTATCAGTTAATTTTCAAGCTCTGTGAAGAAAGTAAGTGTTAATATTCTCTATTTCACTGGCAGAGAAATCGAGGTATAAGCTTCCAGAAACTACAGGACCCAAGACATGGAGTATAGTGTAGTATCTCTCTTCCCCCAAATAAAATGCACATCCTTTCACTCTGCCACTCAAGTTTTAGAACCACAGTTGACCAAAACAGAATCAGCAGACACAGAACTCAGGGCTATTCTCTCATTTCCTTAATGACTGTGGCAAGATAGTACTTAGTTTTACGTTGCAGATCCAAGGTAAAATGTGACATAATTTTAGTTACTGGTTCCTACTTCTCTAGAATGTTAGAAAGATAAATGAAATCATGCAGATCAAGTGGGGTTTTTGTTCCTCAGAAGAATGATATAACTTAGAAATGTATCATGAGTACAGGTCTTAACAGTAAGATATCTGAAGTCAGGGCCTTTGAAACACCCTCATTTGTTTAAGCGTGTATCCTGACAGGTAGTAGGTGATGGGTGAATGCTTATTGAATCAGATTGGTCTATGCAGATTGCTGTGGGAGATATAAAGAACAGTGGTCTATCTTAAGTGTAACTAGAGGAAGATGACAAATTGAACTATGAACAGTATAACCAGACTTGAAGATACTCCAAACCTTGTCAGAGGGGGAACAATGAAAGAAATAGCAGACGTTCAATCTAAAGAATAAATGGTATTAGTGGAACAAGTGGAAGGTCTTCCATCTACAGGGAGAACAGGGAACAATGGATACAAATAACAGGAAGGAAGGTATATGACTCTTCTCCAGCAATTGTGAGTTGACTGTTGCCAAAGTTCACCCAGACTAAGAAGATTCAGGAGATAGACACAGTGGAAGTGATTTAAAATGGTGAAAAGATAATGCCAGCAGTTGAGCTGAAGTAGAGGAGAATCTGGGAAGTTGGGTTATATGCTGATTACACTTTTTTTTTGTTCCTATGTCCAAAGTGTCCTCTGTAGTTCTCTGCCCTGTTCTGTGCCCTGTGATCTTCCAGGCCTTATCTGGGTATCCTTGCTCTTCAACTGCAGGTTGGGTTTGCAAAGTGGAAGATATAGGTAAGAGTTTGGAGGGTAAGAGAAAAAAAACTGATTGTGTATTTATTCTCCCTTCACACTGTCTCTCTACAGTTGGAAGGGTCAAACAGTGACAGGTCCTGTTACATGAACCTTCTTCCATACTCCAAATCTTGTCAGATTCCTGTAACATCATCCCTGTCCTGTGCTCCTTGGGCCAGGGTTGTAACCACATCAAATGTGCTAATCTTGGGCTGCTTCAGGCCTTGTTGGGCCTTCTAACATTGCCCACAACTACACAAACAGTCCATTCAGTAAACTCTCTTCAGTTGCCATGTTGAAGTGCCATCTGATGACTGGATTGGTTCCCTCAGAACAGGGGTTTTGAATTTTTAACCTGCATCAGAATCATCTGGAAGGCTTGTCAAACTACAGATCACTAGACCTCGAGACCTCACCCCCAGAATTTATGACTCAGTGGTTCTGCGATGGGGCCTTAGAATTTTCATTTCTAACAGGTTCCCAAGTAATGGTGATACTGCTAGTCTGGGCATGACATTTTGAAAATAATTGCCTGATAGTGATTCCCAAATGTGTCTACACATCAGACTTCCTGAACTATAAGAAGGTCCAGATTCTTGAAATCCCTTCTGGACCTACTGAAACAGAACCTGGAATATCCCATTGATTATGATGAAGTTGGATTATGTCTCCAAGATGCTTCCAACTCTGAGATAATGAGAAAGTGAGATGGGGCTTATTCTGTGCCTTTTAGCTGGAAGGTAATGAGAAGGAAGCCTGACTCTGCCTGAGGAAGGAATAAGAAGCTTGTTCTTCCTCTTCCTCCAAAACCCAGTTCAGCAGCCTTAACTTTGGAGCGAGGTGGCTTCTCTGAACACCTTAAGGAGGTGCGATCACCTCATTCTCTTGTTCCACATCAGCACCTCGCACACACCTGTTGAGTGTGTGCACCCATCACAGGGTTTGCACCGGCTCTCACGGCTGACTCCCAGAGAAGATGTTGGGCTCCTTGGAGACAGGGATGGAATCTTACCAATTTTGAATGGCCAACACTTGGCACTCTGTACAACTTTGTATCATCATAATTTAGCACCTGGCCTGGCAGAGAGTAAGAACTAGAGGTGGGGGTCAGAGAGAATTGTGAATAAATGAATGAAATGGTGGGATGAACGAACAGATGTTGTTCTTACTCATCTTTTCTATTATGTCAACACAAAATAATAATAAACTTGAATTTTTCCCTCAGATGCTGATTTTAACAAGTGAATTTGCTAATGCAAAGGGACTTGAAGTGAGTTCGATGGCCTCATAGATCTTTTTCTGTCTCTTAACTTCTTGGTTCACCAAGTAATTGAAAGGAATCAATCTCCCACTGACTGACAGTTTTGACAGCTGCTGTTCTCAGGATGTCAATGTATAATCTGTTGTTCTCCTTACCAATTTAAAACTGAACAGAGACATATGCACTGTCAGTTTCATTCCTCCCATCTTGCTCCTGGTCCCCAGTAACTCCACTCTTGTCCTCCCCTCATGTCAATGAAACACCTTTAAATTATGAGCAATTCTGAAGCCCCTCTGCCCTGAGCTAGAGGCTGGATGAGAGCTCATCTTTTCTGAGTATTATTACAGAATGCTACAGTGGAGTCTCTGGCTCTGCAAACTAACATCATAAATGGAAAGCTGCTCAAATAATAAATGAATCTTTTCTCTATGCTTAGCCAAGGGAAGTGGATATTAAAATGAATAACAGTAATAATAAAAAGGGAGCTAGCAGCATGGGTATAATTACACTGAATAGCTCATACACACAAAATAAAGTTCTGAACATTGACTTCCTCTGGGACACACCCCAGTACACCCAGACCTCGCCTCAGAAAGGTATGTACCACTTGTCATCCTAATGTAAAGCAAACACCTCCACTCATCCTCCCATCTACAGTTGGGAGGTAAATTTGGCTTCCTGAGTCAAAAACTCTTCCAGGTCGTGGGAGAAAACAACAAAACAAAACAAAACTATTTTTCCTATCCTCAGTATTCAGGAAACCAAAATACAATTCCTTGAATTGATGGGATGACTGTTCCTAAAAATGTGGGCCTGAATCAGGGGTATCTGATTTGTATTCAGTGTTGTAAGTGCATTTTCATCTGTGCCACAAAATTAGCATGGTAGAGACCCTCAGAGCTGCTCTGCACATCACCTGGTGGGGAGCCCTTCCTTTTCGCTGTGAAGTGTAAGCTCTCAGCAGTGTCAGGTACTACAGGTGAGGCTGCTGCCATCCACACTTTCTCCCCTGGAGCCATTTAAAACCCCATGAAGAACCAGTCATCCGGACTAGGTCACACCTATCTTCCTTGCAAGAGCTCTGGGTCCAGGTCACTCCTAGGATGAAAATTAGGAAGTATTTCCTCATCGCTCTTGGTAAAGTGAGCTTGTGTGAACACAGCCCAGTTTATTTATCACTGGGAAACTTATCATTCAGCCAAATGAGTTATTTATACAGAGATCTCTCCTAGCATTCTTTCCTTTAAAGGAAAAATAAAGATTCACTATAAAACAAATATGTATGTGATGTGTATGATTTTTTTAACCTTAGTAGCTTCTCTTTTTCTTTATTTTGCTTTCCTGCGCTTTTGAGACTCACATATCTATTATCTAGAGAAGCAAAAAGGGAAAGCCCACCCATTTCCACAGACCTGAGGGATTAAGTGTTTTCTAAATACCTTCTTTAAGAGACCCTTTCAACCCAGCAAAAAATTCCTTAGAGGTTAGAGGCGGAGCATGGCTTAATAAGGATTTCCCCTTCTGTCCACTCAGTAATCATGGACCACTGCTTCATCTTCAAGCTACTGGTTTCATTGAAAAGAAGGTCCTTCAGAAAAAGACAGAGCCTCCAGCTCTGCTCCCATGCCCTATTTGAGGCCGTAGAGTTGACAAGCAGAGAACAGATCGGTCTGATATGACTAAGGAAGCGCAAGTCACATTGCTTCAACTTTTGGTAGCTTTTCCCTTTTTTTCTTGTATTGTACTCATTACTTGCGACATTAACCATATCTATCATGGAATTCTGAAAATATTAACCCTAAAATAAAGCAGGATTAATTGCTCATAGTATGCAAATCTCCCTTACCCTGTGAGTGGTCTTGAGCATTCAATGGCCTTCTCTAGGTCTCTGCATCCCTGTTAACAGGAAGGCTGGAGCAGTGATTCTGAACATGCCTTCAAGCCTTAATGCTCTCTGTTGTCGTACTCTCCATGACGGATGATTATCAAGGTGATTGTTGCTTTCTAGGAGTATAGATAAGCAAGGGTTAAATAAATGTATTCATGCACACAGGATTATTATGTATGTATTGTGCACATGAGATGACCCCTATGAGAGTATTGGAACTATTCCTTAACATTTAATTTATTTTATATTAGGATGTATTTCATTTTGTAAGGCAAAATGAATAGAAATCCTAGGCTTAGAATTTTGAGTCCTGGGTTTTCATCCCAGCCTTACTATTTAATTTACTGTGTAACTATAGGCAAGTCACATGACTTCAGTGGGCCTCAATGATTTCATCTGTGAAATGGGAGCAGATGGTAGGCAGGGCAGATGGTAGTCTTCTCCCTCAGTGAGATAGGAATCTGACATAACTCTCTAAATATTATATTTGTCTATATGGAATATATAGATTGTTGGGACATAAAAGGCAAAGGATGGGGGTAAAGAGAAGCAGAGACACAGGCAACAGCAGTAGTTCCAGAGAGTACCCTCCCATGCTGGAGAAGGAGTGTGTTTGTTGGGAGCAGGGGAACAGCATGCGTGAGGGCAACAATAGGCGTTAGTGCAAATCTTCAAGGCAAAGAGCCCCTGGACAGCTGTAGTTGGTGTTTCTCATATGAATACAATTATAGTCTGAGAAAGCCATAGTCTTATAAGGTCTAGCAATAACCTAACAACCTCTTAAATCTTACAAAGTCTTAATGTAAATCAGTTACCTCATATTGCATGAATAGTAATTTGGGGCACAAGGTCAGCATCGGCATAAACTAGTCTGCTTAGGAAGTTGCCACAGTCTCACATTTTGGGACACATCCACACCCACCTGAACCACCAGAAAGTAAGGGCAGGAGTACAAACCTACTGGAAGACTTGCATCATCAGGTCATACCAAGGAAAAACCCATTAAAGTAACCAGGTGTGCTCTCTGCCACTGGAATAAGTCACTTTTGCAGTACAGAAGACACACATTGTCAGCAGATGTCCTTTATGTGGAAGAGGGTGGCAGTACCATCTGCTTCACTATCTTTCCTCTCCCCTAGCCACAGTCACACTCTCGTGTGACTATTGTGGCAGACTGGCACACTCTGATTTGATGCAGAGAGCAATGGAAGTCAGCACCGTGCATTCAGGACCTAACTGCCTGATCTGCTATGTAAATAGACTGAAAATTATTTAGATAGTAACAGAACACAATTAACTATGCGCAAGCATTTTAATCAACCACGAGTCAACACATGTGGTCGAAGATAACCTATTTGCTCGGTGACCTTGAGAAGGTCACTTCCCCTCTCAGGTTGTCAAAGGGGCTGAACCAGATCAGCAGTGCTGCACATCACACAGTAAACTCCCCTGGAACCTTGGAAAACTACTGATGCCCAAGCCTAGACCCCCAGCAGATCAGAGTCTCTGATGGTGGGGGTCTGGGCACTGGTATGTTTTGAAAGCTCCCTAAGGCATTCTGACGTGCAGCCAAGTCTGAGAAGCACAGGCCCCTCACGTATGCCAGCAGGAAGGGCATCAATGACAGGCGAGAATCAAACTTGGAGTTAAACTATGAACTCTCGAATATAAAAGAGAAGGACATTTTGAAGGGGACGTGCATACCTTGGGCCTCCTCCCTGGGGCCATGCCCTGCAATCTTGCCTCTGTGCAGATGGCAGACTGAAAACACAGAAATGAAATGAAGTCTCACAAAGGCACTCACCTTGTTTGAAGAAAACCAAGGTTGTTGCTTCTATAGTAATGTTCAGACCCTGAAGTGTTTTAGTTTTCCATGACTGAGGTAGTTTGAGAAATAATACACCACCCAGCAAAATAGCACCCCAAAAGTACTATTGCCTCATTCTGGCAACGAAAACCGTGTTTTCCCTTAGGCCTTGCTTCGTAGGCTGGAGTTGCCATGGGAAGCGAGGCTTTATTGGGATGCCAGAACAAACAGGCTCTGAAACCACCCCAGCACAACTTATAGAGCTGCCTATAAATCAAAGAGAGCCCTAGGGTCCAAGCCACTTAGACACACACACACTCTCACACAGACACACACTCCCAGAAGAATATTACAAAGGAGAAGGTGTGTCAGGGAAATCCAACTGAAATTACTGCACGTAAGTAATAATAACAGAAATTTATGTGTCCCTTTCATCCACAGGTCTCAAAAGACACAGAGTGTGCTAAGATTACCTGTCTTTTGAAAGTTTTCCAGCATTCTGAAGGATAAAAGGGGAGGGATTCTGCATATAAAAGCAGGCAGGTGGAAGTGGTTGTGAAGGGTCATCTATTCTGTTCTTCTGATTTCAGGCATAGATACAGTGAAACCAAACCATTTCTCTCTTTCCTTTTGGCAAAACCAGTTCTATACCTTTCCAAAGTATCATTTTCTATCCACACTATTTTTCTCTAGGGGACTTTCTACCACCAGTCATTCAGCCGGGACAGGGCTTGAGCAACCTTCTCCTACCATAACAGTCAAAAGCCAGTGTGGAACTTTAGGCAGATCAGCTGCTGTTAAACTGGCTACCTCTTTCCCCTGTACTCCCCACCCAAATGGTTTCCTTTCTTCACCAACAATGCCCATTCTCCCACTAAACAGTGAACTCTTTTGACTCTGGGAAACAGTATCTGATCCTTAAAAACCTGTCAATATGCAAATAACCTTGATATGAAATACTTATATATGTACACTGCATTCTGACATGTGTTTAAGCCCACATGACCCTGCTCTACCATCTATAGAAATGAGGGACAGCTGGTCACTATGCAGTTAGAAGGAGCTCAGGAGCTCTCAGTTTGGGCCACTTCTTTCCCATGGGCAGTTTCAATTTATTTTAATAATACTAAATTGAAATGTAAGATTAAATTTGAAATACTCACAAGAAGAGCTGTAGAAAAGAACCCGACTTTTTCACTTAATGAAGCGTTATTCTGTTGTTTAAAAGATAAGGACATTTGCAGGAAGAAAGATCTTCCCACACATGATGTGCAGGCTGCCAGGATAGGATTGCATTCATATGCTGTTCCCCTCCTGTCACCAGCTTCTGCAGTACCCACTCCTACCTACCATGTACAGACTCAGCCCTTCCCAGGGTTCGGGACTGCTTCAGAGCCTAGCCATATGGTTCATTCAGGTCTAGGTCAATACCCTGCAGTGTTACCTCAATGGACACTCATTGTCAGCCTAACCCTGACATTGTGCCCTTGGATTAATGACTCACTCTCTGCCTCATCCTTGACACTCAGTCACCATCAGAGTCCTTGTGCCTGATTAGCTTTCTTTGTAACTTGCTTAGCCTGACAACCTCCTTAGAACTCTGCTTTCTTTTAACATCTCCCAATTTCAGCACCTTCTAAGTCATGTGGAAACCATATAGAAGAGCTAGTGACCATAGAAGGAGGAAGTGGACAGGCGGGAAGCAAACCTAGTATAATGCCATAGTAGGTTTGCAAACTCTTGCATTTCCCTTTATTCTGGTCTCACTGTGCCAGGCTTTTGATTGGATATTAATCAGTGTGGAACTTAACTGGAATGTAAATGCTTAGGACCAGTGTGCTTTTTTTTTTTTAATTCTTCACTTCCTCCTTGGCTAGATTTTCAACTTTCTCTACTTGTTCTAACTCACCTGCTCCAACTTAAAATACAGTCAGCTTTTGGTGTAAATGAAAGATAATCTGCATTACTTGTCTGAATGAGTTCCAGTTTCCCTACTTATTGGCAGAGAGACCTTGTGCAAGTTACTTTACTTCTCTGAGTTTCATATTTACTCATGGGCATTTTTTTATACAGATCAAATGAGTTGTGAATGCTGACTGACACTATATAGGCTGTTTTCTCCTCTCTCCCTATTGTTATGAGAACAGAGTAGTAACACACACAAAATCGTCTTAAGTACTTTTTTAGAAAAATTTCAGAGTAATTTGGAGAATTCTTTACTGTAGAGTACTGCTTAGGTTTGTTTTGCTCAGTCACTAAACCACAGTTCCACAATTACTCATACAGTGCAAAAAGGCCTGGTGCCTGCACTTACTTCTCTAATGTACATTTTTCTCAGGTTTTTGACCTGGCACTTCAGTTAAAACAAAACTTCAAAGCAGTCCTAAGCTAGTGGGAGAACTTCAAAGGCTTCCTGCAGGGTCTATTAGCACCTATAAAATTTATCTCTGTTGTCACTAATGGCTATTAAACTAACGTGAGGGCTACAGAGGACTGATCACCACCGCCTCCTGGAATGGTTGTTATTTAAGTGGTAAATAACCCTCTCTACATTGACTATCCAGTATGTGATTGGTTTAATTCTCATTAACTAGTGTAGATTTGAGGGGGTTTTTTTTGTGATTCAGATACCAACCATTGCAGTGTATCTGGTAAGAAATATAGCTTAGGTGCCTGCCTCGCAGTTAAAGTAAGTTGGTTAGACTTCCTGACGAAATGGGAATGACCTACCAGATGCACGTGAGCTCCCCAGAATTCCGTGGGCACAACAGCATCAGGCAGTGAAGCATACTTTCTGGCCATGGCACAAGACAGCCATCAGATCTCACCTCTGCCATTTTCTAGTTTCTTGATCTTGGGCAAAATAACTAGCCGATCTGTGCCTTTGTTTCTTCACTGGTAAGATGGGGCTAAAACAGTACTGGCTTCGAGGAGCTGTAGTGAGTGGAAAGGATAAATACAAACTATTTGGTGGTTGCTAGCATTTGGTGGCCATGTGAATAGATTTTTTATCAACAAAGGAAAATTATATTTAAAGTCCATGGCAAAATTTTTTTGAAGGTTGAACTGTTGTTATGTTTAAATGATCACTTCTTATATGGATATCTCTCTAAAATTATCACATAATTATATATATTTCTAATGTAGATAAAATGATTCAATATGCAGATTTTGTTTTGTGTCTTATTTATATCTTCTGATTATAAAATTAGCACATTCTAAATCTGTTTTGGAAGAACTAAAAAATATAAAGGAACAGATAAAAACTTCACCTGTATGCAATTACCCAACGACATCTGTTATTTTGTCATCTTATCTTTTAAATAATGTTTACCATCAGGAATACTACTGAAATAAAATTTTTTAAAATGTATTTTGGTTTATATAGGTGTTTTTAGTATATATGAAATTTCTGATAAATATAAGAAAATTATTGGTTATTTTGGTCATACATATTTGGCTGTTTTATTATCATTTTTACTTTCTTTTGACTCTTCAACCTCTTTAGAGCAGGATTCTCCTCTGACTCCACTTCAGAATCTCCTGTGGAGCTTTAGAAACTGACCAAATGAAAGGCTTGGCTTCACCCTGACCAATAGCAAGAGGAGCTGGGGTGGGATGGGCATTTGTGTTCTTAAAATCTCTCCAGGCAATTCTAACTTACTGCTAAGATGGGGATACACTATTTCAGACGGTCTCAATTCTTCCCTGGACTCACAAAGGAGACCCAAAATTCCTATTTGGAAACAGTGGTGCAAACCCTTCTTTGGGAGCTGATGTCTGGCCAAACCAGTCTCTCCTCAGCATCAGAACTCCTGGAAAAGCCATCAGAACTATGATCCTCAACTCTTTTGCTGGGCTCCGACCTTACCCTTCTGTCTTGCCAAGGGGTTTCAGCCCTGGGCAAGTTCACTATGCTTTCAGTGGGACCTAGGAATCACAATGGAACATTCTTGGGGTGAAAGGGTTTATTACCGGGCTTGTTCTCCCAGCGATAGGTCGAGCACTGGAATCACGTCTTCATCCAACAGTCTGCAGGTCTGTAATCCTCCTTTGTCTCTGCCTCCTCCCAGAGCACTGGGCAGAGATCTTTATATAGTGACTCAGACAATATAGCTTATTGCCTACAGGTGTGTAAGCCCTAGCCAGCAGCAAGTAGTGTAGGTTCAGGTGAGGATCCTGGCCATAGAAACCTTCACTTTATCCACACCTTCCTTCTAAATCACTACTCTTCAGAGGGTCCCAGATTTTTATCTATCAGTATATTCAATGACTTAAAAAAAAAAGTCTTCAAATTCTTTTCTTCCTTCACAGAAGTTTTCTGTCAAGTTAGCCACCCACAAATTTTCATTCCTCCTTTAGCTCCCTGAGCACTGCCCTCTCTGATTTACTAGGTAGATTGAAAAAAAAGTGTTCTGGAAGGAGACGGTAACGAGTCTGGGTCTCAGCCCTACCACCTACCACAGGATGGGAGGATTGAATGAGTAATGCAATGAAAGCCTTGGGACTCTGTCTAGCATATCTCAGGAGGAACTTTTGTTCACTCCTCATTTCCCTTGTCTACCTCTCTTTCTGCTCCTTTCCTAGAGAGATGGATACTTTTATTCATCAGAGTACAATTGAATGCCTCCTGGAAATTCCTGCTCCAAAGAAGAAGCCAACTGTACTCCCTGCTCACTCTTGCATTTAGGATGAGCCATATCACAACAACAGGTGGGGGGAATGGAAGAAAGAGAGCAAAGGTATGAAGTTCTCTAAAAATCTCAGTGTGTGAGGGGCCATGGAAATTCTTGTAGGGCCCCATCAAGAGAACGTACTTTAAAAATACATTATTTTCCAAGATTTGTTGAGTTGCATTTTTGTTTGGTTGGTTTGGGGTTTGGGGAATGTGTGGATGGCAGGAGCAGTCCTGAGGGCAGCCAAACTATCCTCATATTCTCCTCATAATAGATCTACTCCAAGTGTATCAATCAGAAGGGTTATTATTTACTGCAGGCTTACTTTGTGCTGTTCTAGATTGGTAAACCTCAAAATAGCACTCTCTGGAGGATATATTCTCTAGCAAAGAAAACCACTAGCATTTCCCATGTATGTGACATCATTTCCCATGCCAAAGTCCTTGTTTATGCTTCTTTATGAAAGACTTCCTCTTCTTCACCTCCCCAACACTCAATTCCAAAAAAGAGCTTCAAAACTCAGTAAAAATGTACATTCCTCTTCTGAATTCTCATATCCATTGACCTATAGTTCTCTTCTGATCTTACCTCTTTTTTTTCTTTTTATTTTCATTTGAGTTCCAATGTCTAATGTCTAATAGTGTTTGATAGGTTCTGTCAGACTTCATGATGTGCTTTCACAGTAATGCTTTGCACAGAGGCACATGGCAGCACTCAAATGTTCTTTTGAATTAGTGGATGAGTTTATTTCTCGTGGCCCACAGTGGGCTTTCTGTTGTTCTCTTTCTTGCTTTCCCTCTAATGAGGATTATAAGTGTGTGGATGAGGTGTAGCTGGAGACATTAGCATTTCTTCTGATAGTGCTTTTTATTAGTATGATTCTAATTCTTATTATTTGATATTGAACAGTTCTACACAGTATTTCTCGAGAATTTTAAAAGCATTCCTCTTAAGTTTGACTTAGCCATGTTAAAACAAAGTAAAGGACGTGAACAGGGGATCTTGAGAAGAAAGGCTTTCCTAACCCCTAAAATAGTAGTCTATCATTATTGTAAAAATGAAGAATAAATAGGCAAAGTGCAGCAACTAGTGATTTATTTGGTGGAATATGAAGTTCCAACTTCCGTCTCTTTTGGTAGTTAATACTGCTGAGACATATGACTGGAAACAAGAAATTTCATAGCTGATGATCATATTTAATAAAGGTTCTTAATACTGACAGGATTCTTTATACTAATAAATTGCTTTGTACTCATGGGTTAATCTTCTGAATAAGGATAGAGGACACAAGGGCATAAAGAGTTTGGGTTGCCTGAATTTACCCAGCACTCAAATGTTAATATTGAAATAAAAAACTGGCAATGTTTTTTTTTCATAATGAAGCTGAAAAATTAATTCATTGAAGAAATGTTGAATGGAAAGAAAAGCAAGAAAGAAAAGCCATCATTGAATTATTATTCAGTGATTAATTCCTTTAAAATGTGGGTATACTCCCTTCTATTTTTTCTAGACATATACATTGTAATAATAAAATCTCTAGTCATATTTATTTAAAAAATCAAGATCATTATAAATATACAGTTTTATATTATGTTTTTGTACTTCTATAGCATATAATTTTTTCATTTCAGTATGTATTTGAAAACACAATTTTTAATGACTTTATTATTATATTAGAATTTGGATATATCATAACATTATTCATTTTTTCCACTGTTGATCATTTAGGTTGCTCCAGTGTATTTTTAAATTTCAGTCATAATATTATTTCAATGAATATCTCTGTACCCAGATTTCTGTACACATCTCTACTTACTTCCTTAAGTTCTAATTCTAAATGTGAAATTACTATGATTTTCTTTTCAATTTGGTAGATCTATAAAACTAAAAGAAGAATTTTTACAGGTTACCTTTAGAATTGTGATTCTTTACAAGGACTGAGATGCAGAGCATGATACAATGGGAAGAATTGTGACCTGAGACCAAAAGAACTGGCTTCCAGCCCTAGGGCTCCTCCAGCCCACAGGAGCCGGCAGGAGTTCTGCTCTACCTCACCCAGGAGAAGTGTGGGACTCCCCTCTTAGTTCCTCATTTAAGGACCAATTTGAGCAGGGAATTTAGAACATTACAGTATCACAGGCCTAGGGGTTTGAGCAACTTCTTAGGCCTCTTGTTTGGCTTCCTTGCTTTCCAGAGTGCCCTCTGCCTCCACATGGCTAGCACCATGCCCCTTTTCACCTAGCACATGCTGTCTTCTGATCATTCTGTGATTACAGCTATTTAAGACCAACTCACTTGGTTTAGCTTGAGAGACAATTTTCCTTCCTTGGCAACTAGCAGGACTCCGTAACTGATAAAGAGCTGACCCAACCTAAGTCTCCAACACCCAGAGCCTTTTCACTATGTACAGATAGGCAAAGCCAAATAATGTTTAATCGCAGCACAATCCTACCATGTATGTTAAAAGGATTGTACACACGCAGCAATTAGGTTGTGTGTGTGTGTTGGGGGGGTAATGGCAGTTGTCTGTCACTAAACAAGTGTGACGCTACCACAATTAGATTGATTAAAGGAAAGTAGAATGTTCTGTCAATCTCCATACGCTCAGTGGGCCTGAATTAGGGTCTTTGAATCACCATGTATGACCACAAAGGATAAATCTAGGACTAATGTATGAACACTATAGGGCAAAAAATGGGAGAAATAACACTTAATACACACTTACTGTGTACTGTGATTGATTGTACTACATCGTTTCCAAGAGAGAGAGTTGTCTAAAAAGAGAGTAGGCTGCCTTCCATGATAATGGGTTACCCGTTCCTGGAGGCACACAAACCAGATTAATGCTCAAAGTTCTACTTCTTCCAGTAGGGTTTCTGGTTGCTCCCTTCCTGGAGAATCACTCATTTTATATTTTCTAAATTGTCTTTCTTCTACAGTCAACTGCAGTTACAGGAGTAATTTTAAAAATGTGAAATACATCATACCTCTACTTAAAACACTTCAGTGACTTTCCAATACACTTGGTATAAAAACCGAACTCCTTAACATGCTCGGCATGGCCTGCCTGATGCCCACCTCTCCGATCTCATTCCTTCCGCTGTCCTCCATGTTCATCATGTTCCTGGTTTTGGCCTTTTTTCTGTTCTCTAAAAAGCCATTCTCATGCTCTCCTCAGACTCTTTGCATGTGCTGTGTCTTCCGTCAATGATGTTCTCCCCTCAAAATAATACTGGCTCTATTTCATCATTCAGATCTCCAGTAATGGACGACTCTTCAGAGCAACCCATCCCAACTCCCCTCTCTAAAAGATAAAAGCCCCTACTTACAACCACCCCTTTTAAACCAATTTTCCCAATGAATTATCTTTATGGCCCTCATTATCACTTTATATTATTTATTGGGTTGCTTCTTACTGTCTTCTTTCCTCCCATCAGAATATGTGCTCCATGACAGGGGAAACCTCTTCTATTTTATTTACACTTGCACCCCTAGCACCTGGGGTAGTACCTGGAAGGAAAAAATTAAAAAATAGGAAGGAATGAGGGAAGAGAGGAAGGAACAGAGGGAGTGAGGCAGGGAGGAAGGCAGGCAATATAACGGGGAGTTAAAAGGTCTTAACCTGCTTTAAGCATTTCATTAGACCGTATATGTTCTGCCAACTATTGTACATTTCAGCTTTAAAAGGTTTTGTATGGATTTTAAAGATCAATAAACTGACACAATCCAATCCAGGTCCCTCTCCTCCAACCAAATTGTCTTATCCAATAACCCTGTTTCAGAGATGGAGAAATGGAAAGCCTGTGTGGTTGACTTGCCCAAGGTCATGTGGCAGAGCTGAGACAAATTCTTTCCACTGCATCATTCTGGAATTTCTTAAACACTCCAACTAGACTTACACCTTTTCTCTAAAGAAAGCAAGACAGAGTTCAGAGTCCTTATTTTTAAGCCTGCATTAAATGGAAACCTTTGGAAGAGCAGGTGGTGGTAATGCTATGAATCTGGCTCAGCAATGGAACACTGAGGTCATGATATTTTTCACATTTAGTAACTTCAAAAATATAGGGATGATGTAAACTTCCTCAGTCTTGTTGCCAACCTAGTGATACTGGTAACTCTGGGAAGGAGGTTGTGCTATTGGTCAGGGCAAGGACATGTGTGGCCAATGAGCTCTCTCTAGTCAAGAAAGATGCTCTGGTAATGCTTTCAGATATCTGTCTTGGATTCACATCCTGCTTACAGTAACACTAGCACGGCTGCTTGAATTTCCTATTAGATACAAGACAAAAATATCCTATGATGTGAAGAAGTTGCTACGACCAAGCTGTACCTACTTCATAGAGTTGAAAGATTTAATGAGTGAGCGCATTTAGTGTGCTTTGCTCACATTCTTACACTTAGTATGTGCTCACTAAATGTCACTGTTTAAAACTCTTTAAAAAGGTTGAAATGAAAATGAATTTGAATGTTTGATTTTCTGAGTTAATTTGGGCTACACACCACTCAGCCTATCCTGAGCTCTGCTTTAAGTAACCTATCTTAATGGAAGAACCACACAATCATAGGTCAGACCTGAAACAGACATTCATAGTGATCATCTAGTTACCACGGAGATAAGTGAAGCAAATAAACAATGCCACCCCTGGAGAGAGAACCTTAATGTAGGACAGTGACTAGAATTCAAACCCAGATCTCTTTTTCTCTGGTCCATTACTTTCTTCTCTGCCCCAGACAGTAATATTTATTGCACTTTGCATTTGGCCAATTTATAAAATATCCTTCTATATTAAGTACTCTTAGCTCCCTGAGGATAAGATATATAGCTCCATCTTTAGACTAAAGGCCCCAGTGGGTTTGTTTTTATTCTACCTATCCTACTGGAAGATCTCATGACCACACTATACATATCTCATCACACAGGGGATCAAGTCTAAAAATAGTTAGGTCATGTCTAAAAACACTTCCAGGTCTAAAATTCGGTGATTCTATATTCATAATTTTGATTCCAACTCAGTTATTCTGGAATGGTTCACAAACATAGTTTCAAATGGCAAGGAAATGACTAAAATGGTTTGCATCCAAAATTATTATTTAAATGGCTTTTTAAAAAGATAAGTATCAATAACTTAGAATTATGTTCTATACAATATGTTGTTCCCTAGTAAGGATAAATGATGAGTAACTTTAAAGGACAGAGGACTTTACCCTTAAAGATGTTTTAATAATAGTCTGTTGCCAACATAACTCAGATTTGGGGGACTTAAGATTATCTCTTCATGGAGAATGGTTCTTGGGCTAATTCTAATTGGTAACCTGTAGTTCATCATTTTGAAAACAAGACTCCATGAGTTTGTAATCAAAACTAAGAGAACTAAAAATCATTTTGCCTGACTTTACCAATGGGCCCCTGTAGTTTCTTATAATTTTTTCCCGTAAGTCAACTACTTTTTACAGTTAATTAACATATAAACTACAGGATGTTTTAGCTCCATTTGACTGACCTTCAACTGGCATTTAACCTATGAAAGGAAAGCTAAACAATTCACTTAATTGCTTTGTACGTGGAAATGGACAGAATTAATTTTCTCCCCTTGGCCATTAGAGATTCTGTTCGCATTCTCATCCATTTATCATGCCAAGGGAGATAAAAGAAGGCTGCAATGGTCTAAGAATGAAAAAAAAACTGGGTTTGAGTCCTGGCCCTGATGCTTCGCACACACTCTAATTTTATATATCACTTCCCATTTCTGAGTTCAGTGTTTTGATCTGTAAAATGAAGGTGGAATCTACACCATGATTTGACTCCTTTTCCCAATAAGTCAAGGATCCGTCAATAGATACCAAAAGGTTTAGGAGATGGCACAATTAAATTCCTTCCACACTCCCACGTGCCTATGAATGACTGAGCAGCAGAAAATAGCCATGTTCCTCTCAATGTGGATTTAGCTTCTTCCAAATCCAAGCAGCTGGACAAGTAATCAGATGTATTTGTGCTACTGCAGAAGAAAATGCAAAGTTGTCTGTACTTCTCAGTGTTTCACTGAGAGATCATTTGGGGTTTTTCATTTTTATGTTGCAGGAGTCCCTGAATGCCGCCAGTCTGGTCTCTGCATGTGCCTTGAATTTCCTGTGGGGGGTCCATTCTCTCTGTCTAGCACACGGACACTGTAGGGTTCAAATCCTCATCCTCTCTCCCTGGACCACTACAACAGACTTCCAATCTATGCTTAGCTTCCCTCTCCGTCAGGCTGTTACCCTCCCTGTTCCAGGTCAATCTCTCCAGAGCAAAAATACGGCCATAGCCCAGACCTGCTTAAAAAGTCAATGGCTCCTGACTGCCTTCAGAATAAAATCCAAACTATTAAGCTTCACTTTCACACGATTTGACCCCAGCCTAACTTTCCCATCTCAGCTCCCTCTCCACTCTCTTCCACATGCCCTATGTGCTACCTCAAGGAAACAGGTGCTCCTCTAAAATAACATCAGCCTTCATTTATGGAGCATTCTCTAGGTGCCAGGTGTTTTTACATACATTACCTTATTCAGGCAAAGAACAGACTTCAAGACAGGTATTATCGTCTTAGTTTTCGAGAGGGGTTGAGTAAGTCCCAAGGTTGCTCAACTACTGGAGGGGTGAACAGAGAGCTCCAACACATATTTGTATCTTCATGCTCTTTCCACTTGCCCATGCTGAATTTTTCACCTCTTCATACATGTCTTTCTTCATTCTGGAATGTTCTTTCCATCTCTGTTTTAACCCCACTCATTCCTTAGACCTATCTAAAATGCCATACCCTCTGTGAATATTTTTTGTATTCTTCTAGTGGAATAAATATTCTCTTCTCTGTGCTTGTTTTGCTTATAGGCACAGATAACATTATAAATTATAGTAGAAACATTTGTGGGTTTGCCTTAGACTTCTGTGAAAATGTAAACTCCTGGAGGGCAAGGACTTGTTAACTCCACACGTAGCAGTTAGTACAATGCCTGGAACATAGTAAGTATTCATTAAATATCTTTTGGGATGAATGAATACATAAATGAATTAATTAAATATTTCTATTTTCTCTTTATTATTCTCATTTCTAATACTAGATCTGAGAGAGAGATATAAAAATCAACCCCTAAACACTACACAGGACTAGGCGTTGACACAAAAAGAAAACTTACAAAAGAGCATAGCTGAAACTTCAAAAATAACAAATTTATACTCAGAAACATTACACTACTCACAATAAAACAGATTACTCCTAAAATAAACTGCTACCATTTTCTCATAAATGACTAAAAAAAGAAGTTTCTACTGATATCGTGGTTAAAAATAGCCATTTTGTCTACATTGCTCAAACATTCATTGGCTTCCCATCTTGAAGCAAAATAAACTTCGTCTTTCTGTGGGCCTAGGTGGTAATGTTTTCTCACACGAACTCACAGCCAGGCAGAGAGTTGGGTGTGTTCCAGAGACAGAGCCACACTTTTAGTTTATTGCAACAACGACGATTACAAAGACACCAGCACATGGCCCAGTCTAGGGCTTCTGTGGAAAGCATTACTATAGTCACACAGGAAGACTTGCCAGATTTAGTCAGACACGCCGATTTACCCACTTAGCAATCCGACGTGCCAAGAAGATACCATTTGTACAGAAACTGCTAGCTCTTTCAAAGAAGGTAAATAAAGGCAAGTCAATGCCAGCAAACTGTGTTTCACATCCCTGAGATGGCATTCATGAAAAAGAAAGCTTTCTTTTGTTAGCATTTGTGAAGCACCCCGAGACTCACAGGCCTCTCAGTTCCTCACCGCAGTGCCACTCTTCTCTAGGCCCTGCCAGCTCTACCTACTGGAGAGGGAACTACCGCCGCTATAACCTTTCTGCTTCTTATCTCTCCCTTTGGGGCCAAATGATATTCCTCAACCCAAGTTTTCACATGGATCTAAAATAATCTACCTCATTTATTGCCTAGAATAATAGAACAAGGCTTTCACAGGCTCTCTCACTTCTAGCTGGAATTTCCTCCCTCATCCCATAAACTCCTACAATCCTACACTCTTCAAGGTGCGGCCGATTATCATTTTCCCAAGGAAATATCCTAGCTTCAGTACAGATGAAACCTTTTCCTCAATAGCCATATCTATTTTTTTCTTTGCTTTATAGAGTTCCTTGCTTATGAATTGTAAAAGCCCCATGGCCAGGAATCATGTCTTATTTATTTATATTTTGTATTTTGCAAAGCATTAATGCAAAGCTCATCAAGCAAATATTTATGAATAAATGATGGAACAACAAATGAACTTCTTGCAGTTAAACATAAGAAACTTTAAGGCATGACTGCCTTTTCCTATAGAAAAATCCCTGCTCTCAAAGCATAATCTCAATAAAAAGATTCGAGTCAGGTTGTGGAGACATATCATGAAGCAGCAAATATTAAGAGTCAGGAAATCCCATCATAGCAAGGGACCACCTCCAAATGTGTTTTTGTACTCTGCTGGTTCTTAGTATCCTGTCCAAATCTAATTTTATAAATTCAGAAGTCTAAGCTTGTAAAAATTAAAAAAATAATAAAATAAAATAAACAAGATATAAAGAAAAGATGAACTTCTTGCATAGTAAAATCATTAAAAGTGGTTACTGGTAAGTGTTTTTCAAAGTGGTACTTTGTCTTCCTGTCTCTCAGTCTTTTGCAAGCTTAGCATCCTCAGTGTTTCATGTTACAGTTGAAGAAACAGGTGCAGGGAGATTAGCTCTCCCAAGCCCATAGAGCAGTAGGTGATGAGAAACAATATGAAAGCAGTTTGAAACTGGACTCATGTTATGATGCTTTGACTACTTTTTCAGCTACCTCCTCTGTGATACGAGACCATTCATCTGTTTTCTTTGCTCCCCACAGGAGTAATCTAAGAAAGAAGCTCAAGACCTTTCCCCGAAGTTAAAAACTGTACGAGGGCTTATAATGTATTCTTGGGATACTGAGATAGATCTTTCATATATGGGAGATCTGGCTTATTCAAGATGCATTTTAGTCTGTGCTAACATATTTTTTTAAGTTGAAATAACAAAATCCTGATTTTGCAAGAGCTCATTACATTTTTTAATCTCCATCAAATGAATTGCATATTTATGGATTATTAAAAAATAAAATCACTGATATGAAATAAGGGAAGCCAGGAATTTGGCCCAACTCGGTATATTTCCGACAAGACAGTTGTCAGTGGAACTCGAAACAGATTTCACACAGTCCAAGATTGATGAACAAAAGTCATTAGTTTCAAAGAATGGTGCTACAAACTCTATCCAGTAAGTCTACAGTTTTTCCATTTCTCAATCCATTGGTATTTGATTGTATTTTTATTTAATCCTTCCTCTACTTTTTCAAGTTCATTTTATTGGTATCTTTCTTTTTATCTTTTTATGCTTGGTTATTTTCTTTCTTGATTTGTAATGAGGGCATTAAGAAATCGTCTGCCTGTGAGTGTAGTTTTGGCTCTGAATCCTGAATAAATGATTATAGTTATGGTCAGTTATGAATAAATGATGCTATATCCATACTATGTAATGTTATGCAACATGTAAAACACTTCTAAATTATTTTTATCACAGCAAAAAAAGTTCTAAACTATTTTATACAGTATTGTCCCAATTTTAATCTACTTTTAGGCTTAAAATATACTTCAAAGATACTTGATATTTATCTCTAAATGGTGGAATTATAGCTGAATTTTGTTTTCTTCCTTGTGCCTTTATATATATTTTTATTTTTAAAGAATACGTGCCTTATAGCTATAATCACTTTAAAATTATTTTCAGTTTTCCATCATCTTTCTAAAAGATGATTAAGATAAAAAACATGTATGGCTTATGATATTAAGTTTTAAAAACACTATTAAATGTGTGTATTAATCTTAAGCATGGAAAATTTTATTACACAGAGAAAAGATAAGTAAATAGAAAAAATATAAACTACTGTGCTCCTAATTGGAGAACTGTGGATTAATTTTATTTTATTCAGTATTTCTCCAAATTTTTGCAATAAGATTAAATGGATTTTATATGAAGAAAATAAGAAATAGCTGTTATTCATTACAAAGGATTACCCACAAGGGTTTTTTGTTTGTTTTATACATGGCTACATGACCTCCAGGCTATTCAGAGAGAATTCCAGCTATTCTCCTTGCTTCTTTTCTTGCCTGTCTCTTACTCTACTCACACTGCTGATAAGTTCTTAATAATCACTATCACTTTCTAATCAGGGTTCCCTTGATTGGAACCCAAAACTTTTTTGCTGCTTATAAAAAGGAGCTTGAAATTTTTGCCATCAGCAACCAAGCTCTCCATTTCTATTCCCCTAGGGAGTATCTATGTTTATACTTAACTTTTTCTCAAAAGAAACTCTACATTCAGGTCAAACTAAATATCAAATACAACTCTCTGCTTGCAAGGACTCAGGTCCTCACAAGAATTAGAGCATTGTTTTCAATTATACCCCACTTGTCACATATCAAAATGTAATCAGATTGCCCAGATCCCTCCTGATCACCTCAGCTGGAAAAAGCAAGTTCTTAAACCTCTTTATGGTCCTCACATCATGCTGCCATCAATTATAGTCCAACTGATGTTATTGGTACATATTAAGTATCCAAATAAATGAGTTTGAAGAGAATTCAGTACCTGCCCATGTGCCTATTAGTATTCTTCAAAGTTGCTATGCCTGGTGACCGCTTGCAGAGTGGGTGCTTACCAAGAGAGGATTCAGAGGAATTATTAAATAACCCTTTTCTTTTCTAAGTCATGCTGATCTGATATACCTGAAATGTGGGTGGTTGGTTTTCTTTTCTTTTTTTGTTTTTTTCTCAGCAAACCATTACAAACTTGAATGTTCAACACCAGAAGTGTATAATACTCCTTCCCCTGTTGAAGGGCTGTGGGGAATGGTGTCCATTCCATGGAGCCCAAACTGATATAAAAACCTCTAGTTCAGAAGTATGGGTGACCCCAGAGGTGAGCGTTGATTGTGTGATTGGGGGAGGGACGCAACTATCCAGTGAAGTACCCTAAGCAAGTCGAGATTATTAAGGACAGAGTTATAGAGCAAGACGACAGAGACAGAAGAGAAGTGAGCAGTAGGAGGCTCTGGTAAGTCAGGAGTCCAATACTCAGCAAATATCTCAGGAAAGTGCTGTGGTCCATGGCTGCCTTTCTTCCACACATGTCCATGGCAGGAGGTGTAGGAGAGTTCATAGCATTCGTAGGACCAGTAACAACATGGACCTTTCACATGTATTTTTCCCTTGTTGTATATTAGTAATTATTCCCCCTGCATCTGAATAGAATCTACCATGAATTTAGTACAAAGGAATCCCAGACCCCTTGGGCACCTTGAGACCTGTGGTTTACAGGTGGTGGCAGAGGTAAAGACAGATCCCAGGGCAACCCAACAGGTCTCCAGGGGCCTTGAAAATCCGCAATTAGTAACACATCCCAAGAAGGGAGAGAAGAAAGAAAATCAGTGACACGTGCGACATGATGGGGGCAAGCCAAATTCACAGACACAAATGGGAGATGTTCCTTAGAGTTTCCTAGAAAAAATTGGGGAGAACTTTGATAAAGCTGTATTTTATGGATTTTAGGAGATGGCAAGAGTCAGTGATTAGCCAGTAGTGTCATTAGGCAGCTGTTAAAAATCAAGGGTTTCAAACCAAAGAGCCTGCCTCCAAAGACCACTTTCTAGCCAGGTGGTAGTTAGCAAGATATTTAACCTCACTAAGCTGTGGTCTCCTCCTCTGTGAAACAGGGAAAGAGGACACATGTATGGGTCTTTATTTTCCGTACTCACTACTTTGCCTTGCCCCATGGTGAGGCTGGCCCCACTGGCTCCCTTACACTGCATTCCTCTGTCTGACCCCATTGGGTCCTTCTTATGGAGCAGGGATTGGTAATCCAATTGGTCTGACCCTGAGAGGGTAATTATGTGGAACGTCAGTGTCTTAACGTTAGATTTCATGGCCTTTTTCCACTCTTGGCATCCCTTTAGGAGCTGACCACATTGTGTGCTTTGTTCTAGCCTCTCCTCAAGCTAAAGGCTCAGTGATCGGTGACTTGATGAGTAGACGCTGGGTCTGCTTCTCCTAAGCCTCAGGCCTAAGCTGTGTTGTGCAGTCCTATTTCATAAGAGTTTTTCTTTGTGGGCTTTCCCAGGCATTCATAATATCAGCACTTTCTTTCCCATTTGGCTGCTAATTCTTTGGTGAATATGCTCCTTGGCTGGGAACCCTGAAGAAGAGGGATGAATGGTAGGATTTGGGCACCAAACCAGCCGGCCGCACCCTAACCACACCCAGAATGCATCATTGTGCCTGTGCCTTTTCATAGGATTTTGGAAGGATTAAATAAGAAAATGCATGAAAAGTGCTAAGCACAGTCCCTGGCATATAGTACCCACTCAATAAATGTTAATTATTGTTAATAATATACACAAAACCCAAATATTTGCCATTGGCTCTCTAGACCTGATCAGAGAGCTCCCAAGTTTTGGGAAAAGTGTTCTGGGGCTGGAAACCTGAAAGTTTCCTTGTTGGAAATGGAACAAAATAGGCAGTCTTAGCTTATTGTGAGTATGCTTTCTGTGGTTCAGTAAGGAAGTAAAAAGGTTTTTTTGAGACACATCACTCTCTCTTCTGTGAGAATTCACTCTGTGGAATGATCTGGTTATACACATAGGTACCTCTTCTTTGGCCTTTGAGTAGCCATACTCGTCAAGGGATATGAATGCAAATTCCTCAGACCTGTCTTGACAGATTTTGCTTAATGAGTCATGGAGGTGAGGGGTGGGATACATCTCAAAGATTTTTGCTTTCTACATTACACGTTCCTTTGAGAATTTGTCTTACAGGATTGAAGACCAGAGTTGGAGGCAAGGGAGTGATACTCAGGGAAGAAACTGGTAAAAGCAGCTCTGAAGAATAGGCTCTAGCAATGTGTTGGGAGGCCAGGAACTGAAGAAGTGCACAGGCAGCCAGAGCCCCCGTCTTGTGATATGGCGAGTAGGCTCCAGGGAGCACTCTCCCTAAGAGCATTATTTAGCTTTCCCATTCCGGCTTTGCAGTTCCCTTTCACTGCCTTCAGGTCTTAGAGAAACATTTTTAAACCTCCTCTGCAATGCTTGGGGAAGGGCAAAAGGGGCATGTCCATGATTAGGGGAATTGGGAAGGGGAGAGGACAAGTAGCCCACCAAAGTGGCCATGGACTTCGGAGGGTATAAACCAAAGAGCGGGATCTAGCCACAGGCTAAATAACTAGAATGTGTAAACCTTTCTGAGGAATGTTCCGAGGTACTTTTGGAGAGGGAGATCTCTCCAGCAATGCAGATTAGGGCTTCTTTCAATATCTTTAGATATAAGCAAACTATATATTTTGAAAGGACACAGAACGTGAGCATTATAGTGGGAACCCAGAACTGAGCAACACAGAACAGCCTTTGGAGAAGTGGGCCTGTTCTTGCATCTTACTCTTTCTGACTTTGAATGCTATCTTCACTCTCTAAGCTTCAGTGTCCTCCTCTGTAAAATGAAGGTCAAGGTCCCTTACTTTTAGATAGCTTTGATTCTCAATACCACTGACTACATCATTTATGCTCAACCATCCAATCAAACATTTGTGCTCACGGTGTTCAGGCACCAGAAAGTACAAGGATGAATAAGACATAACCCTGAACTCAATGATCTTTTGTCTAAAGGAGACAGACAAATGCATAAAGAGGTAATTTAAATACAGTGTAAATGTGTACCCAGGGTGCTGTAAGAACATAAAGAAGGGAGGAGGGCAATTCCAGACCGAGGATGTTAGATAGAGCTTCCTGGCGATGACGCTCAAACTGATTCTCAAAGCTACCTCAGATTGTCCGCTTGATTCATGCACTCCTTTCACTCAATTTCATGGAATATGGTGAGTACAGGAGAGAACTCTTCTTGATGACAGACTTTCTAGCACAAACACAAATTAGGGAAGAAGAGATTGATTGCTAAGCAGTAGAAGCCACAGAAATGCATCCATGAAAGTCAAGAGCCAGCATAGCAATAGGCAATGGGCTGGTTTTCAGTAGACTTTGAGTTCTAATTCTGACAGCACTTACATTGCCATGTAACTCAGGGGACCACTCTGAACCTCATTTCCTTCATCAGTGAAAAGAAAATTATACCCTTGTTTGCCCCCCCCCCGAGGGCTGTCATGGGGAACAAAGAAGTACTAGGTTTGAAGGGGCTTTATAAGCTATGAGGGAGCTTCCTTATTGGTGGGGAATACACTCTGAAGAGTCTGCCCCTGCTTTAAAGGCACAAAGAGAATGGCTGCATTACCAAATTTAGTGTTTTACTGGATTCCGAGTTCCTATCAATCACCTGAACCAGGGGCAGGTTGCAGTCCCAGGACAAGGAACACAGAGAATGATATAAGGCAACAGGGTATATGTGGAAAACAGAGACAGCAGTGGGTGAAAGACAAGAAGGAAGGACAGTGTCAGCAAAGGTCAGGGTGTCACACATCCGTCATTCTGACAGCTGCCAGGGCTCAGAGGACTACAGAGCATGATGAGGATGGCCACTGGCTTGGATTCGGACACATTCCCGGGGCTTTGCATCACACACCCAGGATGGTGGTCTTCACTCAGCTAAGCTCGTCTCCTACTTAGCCTCTCAAACGTGTGCTTTCCAGGCTGCTGTATCTGCTTTTCTCCCAGAAAGGATTACTCATCTGTACTCTCACAGCTGTGCCGTCAACACCAGGGCAAGCTTCTGCCTCCCAGTTGGGCCAGAGGCTCTCCAGACCGGGCAGCTTATGAAACAGCTCCACAGGCAGGTTTCCCTGGAAAGCGGACAGGGCTTGTGTGGCCTGCCCTCACTCCCGCAATATACCTAACACTTTACATGGAGTTTGTGCCTACTTACAGAAGCGAAAGCATGCTAGAAAGACTGCAGGACTTTGAGCCACTCACTTCAAATCCCCTGAAGGGAAGGGACAGTAATTTATCTCGTAACTTGTAACTAGGTGCTGGGTGGTATGCTAGGATTACTCCCAGATTTTTAAATGCACCTCAGAGCCATGCTTTAGGGTGAATGCTTTAACCCTGAATTTCAGATCAAGGAACCAGGGCAGAGAGAGGGTGATAACTTGCCCAGGGTCACCCAGTGATGAAGTGTTGAAACTAGAAACCAACCCAAATTCTATAATCCTTTTTAGCCACGTGCTCTGGGAGTGGATTCTTTCATTTTTTTGCACTGTAACTACTATTTATATCCTACTACCCAGTGTGACCTCTCCTCCTGGCATAAATTAGGTGCTTAAAAAATATTAGTTGAATTGAACACAACTGAATTTTCAAAGCTTCATTGTCTTCTTCTCTAAAGCGATGATAATGGTCCCTGCCTCAGCAGTCTCAAGAGGTTGTTATGAGGCTCAAATGAAATTCTGTGTTTGGAAGCACATTTTTGAAATACATTATTGTTGTATTATATGGAATATATTACTGTCTTGTTGTATATAATGTGTATGCATACAGATAAGTATGTGTGGCATGACTATATTCAATGACTGATGAACACTCAGCAGCCAGAACAAGAAACAGAATATATTGCCAGAATTCTAGAAGCCTCATGATGGTTTCTCCCAGCCACTACCCCTTTTCAGCAAACATAGCCACTATCCTGACAGTTAAAATAAAAATTCTCTGCTTTTGTACTATACTTAAATGAAATAATGCATATGCCCTCTGCATCTCGCTTCTTTCACTCAACAATTTGTGACATTAAACCATATTTTTGGATGTAATTTTAGCTCATTATTTCTCACTGATGTATAATATTCCACTGCAGGACTATGCCACAGTTTATTTATACAGACTACTGATGGTAGGCATTTTCAGCTTTCAATACTTGGCTATTACAAATAGTGTGCCTATGAACATTCTGCCCCCTGTCTTTTATGGGCATTTCAACTGAGTACATCCTAAGAAGTATATATTTATATACTTATAGAAGTACAACTTTATAGATATTTTGCCAAACAATTTTTCCAAAATACTTGTGTGTGTGTGTGTGTATATATATATATATATATATACACACACACAATTATAGCACCAGTAGAACTTTGATACCTGTACTATATTAAAATTAAGAACATTTTTATTCATTAAAAGGCACCACCAGTAGAGTGAGAAGGCTACAAGTGGGATAAAATATTACAAATGAATATATTTGACAAAAGACTTTTATCCAAGATACATAAAAAGAAAAAGAAAGCCCTATAGAAAATGGGCAAAATATTAACACAGATACTTCAAGATAATATCCAAAGGCCAATAAACATATGAAAGACAGTCAGCAGAATTAGTCATCAGGGAAATGAACATTAAGTCCCTAATGAAATAGTATTATATACCTACCAGAACAGTAAAAATTGAAGCACTTTAAAAGTGATAAATCTAAATTATTCAAATGTAGGGAATCAAGTACTGTATGTGGGGGAACTATAACCATAGATGAAGCTAAGATCATGAAGGGACGGGATGGTGGACTTTTGGTAGATTAGTTCTTTAGAGGGGACTTGCAGCTAAGCAAGAACAATGTAAGTAAAGATAGGGCCTTTTTCACAAAGCACAGTAGTAGTACATAGTCTTATTTTGACTTCTTTCACTTAGCATAATGTTTTGAGATTCATTTCTGTTGTGTGTATTAATATTTTGTTCTTTTATTGTTAAGTAGTATTCCATGGTATAGGTTTTACGGTATGCCATCATTTGTTTTTTCCATTCATCAGCTGATGGATGTATAAGTTCTTTCCAGTTTGGTGTGATTATGAATAATGTTGCTAAGAATATTTGCACATGTGTATTTGTGTGAACTCGTATTTTTATTTTTCTTTCATAAATATCTAGTAATGGAATTGTTGAGCCATATATAGACAGACATGCACACTACATACACACACACACACACATACACACACACACACACACACAGTGGTTGTGTTTTACATTCTCATCAGCAATATAAGAGAATTCCAGTCATTCCATGTCCTTACCAACACTTTATATTGTCAGTCTTTTTAACTATAATTTGTCCATTTCATCCAAGTTGTTAAACTTATTGCCTTAATGTTGTTCCTAGTAGTCTGTTATATTTTTATTGTCTTTAATCTCTATTTCATCTTAATATTTGTAAGCTGTGACTTTTCCTTCTTTTTATCACCAGCCTAGACATTGAATAATTTTACTGATGTTTTTGAAGGGCAGCTTCTGTCTTTATTGATTGTTTTCTATGTCACAATTTTCCACTCTCTTTTTTCCTATCTATTTAGTTTTGGTTTCATTATTATTTTTTCAGGTTCTTGTCAAAACTTATGCATTGTCCTTAGACCTTTCTTCTCTTATAATTTAAGCATTTGCATGAGAAAATTTCCTCTAAGTGCTGCATTGTTAAATCCAATACATGTTATTCTATTTTAATTTTCATGAAATTTAATATATTTGCAGATTTTCCTTGTGATTTCTTTTAATCAATAGTCTACATGGAAGTATGCCATTTAGTGTCTAAACATTTTGGTAAAATTCAATATATCCTTTTTTGTTGATTTCTAATTTAGTTCTATTATAGTCAAGGAAATTACTTTGTAGGTGTCAGTCCTTTCATAGCTAGTGAGACTTGGTCTATGGTCAAATATATCATGATGAAAATTCCATGCATACTGGAAAAAAAAGTATTCTGATGTGGGGAAAGTATTTAATAATAGCAGTTAGGATAAGTTGATTTACAGTATTCTTGTTCAGTTCTTCTCTATTCTTAGTATTTGCTTTTTTGTTTAGTCATTGAATCAGGAATCTTGAAATGAACTACTGTAACTGCAGACCTGTGCAAGAAAATGAACTTATATACAAATTACTACCAGAAGTTTTTGTCTTCTTTTATTAGTTCTATTAGTTTTTGCTTCTTGTATTTTGAGGTTCTGTGATTAGGTTAGTATACATTTAGACTTTTATGTCATCTAGTTGCATTTACCTGTTCATGAAATACACCATTTATCCCATGGAATATTCTTTTTCCTGATGTTTAATTTGTCAGAAATTAATATAGGGATTAACTAATATATGGTACATTACTATTTGATTTTATTCAGATTTCACTAGTTTTTTCAGGATCTAATAATCCAAGATATTACATTTCATTTATTGATATTTTCTCCTTTATCTCTTCTGGTGTCTGAAAATTTCTCATTCTTAGTTTTTCATGACATTAAAAGATTTTGAAGAATACTGGTCAGGTATTATGTAGAATGTTCCTCAATATAGGTTTTCTGTATGGGTTTTTTATGATTATGATATGATTTACATGATTATAGGGGTTATTGATTTGAGGGAAGAATACCACAGAAGTGAAGTTTTATAATTTTTTTTCATCATATTATATCTGGAGGTAAATAATGATTTATCACTAGTGATGTTAACTTTGGTCACTCCATTATGTTAGAGATTGAGTTTCTCCCCTGTAAAGCTTTTTGCCTAAATATTTTGCCTTTCATACTCTATCATTTGGAAGTAAATTCCTAAGCTGAATGCACACTAAAGAGAGAAATGAACTGCCAGTGCTGAAAGGAAGAAAAGTGTATCTACATAAATTACTTGGAATTATTCTGTAAGGAAGATTTGTTCTATCCCTTCAATTATTTATTGGTTTAATCATGTATACACATCAGTATGAACTCAGCATATTTATTTTATACTTTCAGTCATATTCCAATACTGTATTTTTCTTTTCTGAAATTATTCCGGTTTTGACCATCAGGAGCTCCTTCAGGTTAACTCCTCTGTCCCTTTCACATGTCCCATTCTTTTGAGTACTTCCTTACATACCAGCACCACAAGATGTTCCAGGTTCATTGTGTTTTCCCTGCATTAGGTTAGAATTAGCAATTTGCCTAGGAACTTTGGTTCTTTACTTTATGTACATTCAAATTTATGACCTATACCATTTTCCCTTCACATTCAGAATTTATTTTTACATTTCTTACAGAGGAGATCTGCTGGCAATGAATTGTCTGAGAAAATGTTTATTTCTCCCTCACATTTGAAGCATAATTTTTCCTGATATAGAATTCTAGGTTGGTAGTTTTGTTCTGTTCTGTTTTTCCTTTCAACATGAAGAATATCATTCCACTCTCTTCTAGACTGTATGGTTTCTGATGACAAGTCTGCTGTAATTCTTATCCTTTTTCCTCTTTAGATAAAGTTTGTCTTCTTTCTCTTTTAAAATTTTCTCTTTTTCCTTGGTTTTCTGAGTTTGAATATGATATGATTAGAGGTGTGTATGGATGTATGGATGTGTCTTTGTCTATTATTGATTCTGTCTGGCATTCTTTGAAGTTCCTACATCTGGGGTTTGGTATGCCTACCATTAATTTGGCAATTTCTCAATCATTATTACTTAACATTTTAATTTTTCTTTTCTATTTTCTTTCTTTTTCTTCTGACATTCCAGAAAGTGTTCCACAATTTCTATTATTTTCCTTCTCTTTCTTGTTTTTCTTTCCTTACTTCTTCCTTTCTTCTCTTTTCTTGTTGCCTTTCAATTTCAGTTTGGAATGTTCCTATTTGCCTATCTTTAATCCCACTGATTTTTGAGCAATATCAAGTTTCCTGATGAGCCATCAAAGGCATTCTTCATTTCTGGTACAGGTTTCATTTTTTTCTTTTTTAATTTCCAGAAATTCCTTTTGATTCTTAGTGTTTTCATCTCCCTGATTACATAACCCATCTGTCCTTGCATGTTGTCTACTTTTTCCTTAAAGCCCTTAACATATTAATCATAGTTATTTTAAATTCCCTATGTGATCATTTCTATATCTGTGTCATATCTGAGGATGGTTTTGAGGATGATTTGTCTCCTCAGACTATGTTTTTTCTTGCCTTTTGGCATGCTCTGAATGCTGGAAGTTTTATTGGGTAATAGAGACTGAGATAAATAGGTCTTCAGTGTGAGGATTTATGTTAATCTGGCTGGAGTTGGGCTGTATTTAATTTTGCTATATCTATATGAGCCAGAAGATTCAAATTCCTTTAGTGTCCTTGTTCTTGCCTCCTCTCTTGATTTTGAGCTTCCTTAAGTATTCCTCTGCAGAGACAGTCTGTATCTTGCAGCTCTTTTAGCTATAATCTACTGCTATTTACTGGAGACCTGTTGGTATGGTAGAAAGGTGTGTGAGAGGGGGACTGTTCTATAATCCTCTGATTAAAATCTCAGTCTTTTACTGAACTTGTCTCAGGACTGTGAACTTCACAAATGTTTCTCCAGTGGTATAGCTTTTTTCTCCCACTCTATCCCCTTACTGCCTTCCCTGGCTATAAAATTTCCAATCTATTCTCTTAAAGCCATAACCACTGTTGAGTATGTTTTATTACTTTTTCTCTTAGCTGAGACAGAAGGCTGGAAGAGGTTAGAGTGGGAGGAATTCCCTCACCTGAATTGGGATAAGGCACTGGAAAAGTCCTTTCTCCTGAATAGTAGGCTTTTGTTATGAAGGTTCTGGGTATATTTCACAGTGATTACTGTTACGTGTTGAATTGTGTCTCTCCTAAAAAATATATATATTGAATTTCTAACCTCCAGTGTTTGAAAATATAACCTTATTTGGAAAAAGGGATTTTATAGATTTAATAAAGTTACAATGAAATCATTAGGGTGGTCCTTAATCCTCTATAACTTGTATCCTTACAAGAAGAAAGAAATTTGGACAGAGGCATGCAGAGGGAATAACATATGATGACAGAAGTAGAGATTAGAGTGATGCAGCCACAAGCCAAAGAATACCAAGGATTAATGGCTACCACCTGAAACTAGGAAGAGGCAAGAAGGATTCTCCCCTGCAGATTTAAAGGGAAACTAGCCCTGCTGATACTTTGGTTTCAGACTTTTGTTTCCAGAACTATGAGAGAATAAATTTCTGCTGTTTTAAGCCATATGCATTTTTGGTACTTAGTAATGGCAGCCCTGTAAGATGAATACAATTACTCTTCCCCTCCCTCAGTAGACCCATGAAAGGATCTTCCTTTATCTTCACTATGACACTCTAGCTAGGTTTCTTGATATGAAGGTCACAGAAGTGTTTGAGTCTCCCCCTAAGACTGCAGTACCCAGGAGCTCTTAATCTTATGCTAGTCCTTAGTCAGCCTCCAGAAGTTCATCAAAATTACCAGTTAAGTTTTCCTATGGTTATGGCTTCCAGGAGTTTATGGCTTCAGAGCTTCCAGTTAAATGGATCTTGGCTGTATCTCTCTGGATGCACCTACCTTTCCAAATATCAGAGTGGTGGGTTGTCCTGTTCTCTCATTTCTCTGATGGGTCCAAGAAAAATCATTCATTTTTTGGTTTGCAGTTTTTTCTTGTACAGTGATAACTTCCAAGCTCTTTACATATCAGAGCCAAAACAGAAAGTTGATAAAGTTATTTAGAAACCAAGATCTGAATCCTAGGTGCGCTCATTGATACTGGGTTGTCACTGTTTCTAGGTCATCTCAATGACAGAGCTAGGAAATGTATGTAAATATACTACTTCCATATATACATGCACATCTGTAGTTACTCATTTATCATATTCTTATTTTGAATCTATGTGTCTTTACATTTAACCTGTACTTCTTGTAGACAGCATATATTTGGTTCTCATTTTTTATCTGGTTAGACTCTCTCTGGAATGTTTACACCATTTACTGCAATTATTAATAGGATGAATTTTAAATCTATTACCTTGATATTTGTGATCTATTTTTCCTTTTCCTTTTTGTTATTTTTCTGCTTCCCCTTAGATTAAGTGAATTCTTTTCATCTGTATTATTGCTTTGTTACCTACATTTCTGTTTTTGCTTGTTTGCTTGTTTTAGCAGTTCTCTGGGGGTTGCAATAAACAGTTTTAATTTAATAAAGTCTATCTTGAGTCAACAATAAGCCTCTATACATGCAATGTGTGGACCTCAAAATATTTGTTTCTGTGTCATCCCCTGCTTTTGTCTATTGTGTTTATACTGCTTGGGTGCTTCTTGACATCATCAAATTTAGGGTTTTGTAGATTTCATCACTTTTGGAAAAATTTTAGCCACTAATTCTTCAACTATTTTTCTGCCACTCCTCCACATGCCCATGCACTTGAAGTTACGATTACATGTCTTTCAGTCTTAATATTGCCATAAAGATCACTAATGTTCTAGTTTTTTTCAATTTATTTATCTTTGTACTTCAGCTGAAATCATTTTTACTGCTATATCTTCAAGTTCATTGATCATTTCCTCTTCACTAAGCAGCTATTGTAGTTGTTAGCTATGTGACTCTCATTTGGCTTGTTGTTCTTCCATTTCTTTCCTTCTTGTGCTTATGCTTTTGTTTTTGTTTTAAAAATCCTTGAGCATATATATAACAAATGTTTTTAAATACTTGCCTAATAAATCCATCATCTTTGTCATTTGGGGCTTATTTTATTGACTGATTATTCCTTTGGTGATTGCTCATATTTTTCTGCTTCTTTGTATTTCTATTAATTTTTGCTTGAATGTCAAACATTATAAATAATATGCTTTTGAGTGTTCAAATTTTATTATCGTTAAAGAGTGTTAAAGTTGGTTTTGGAATGCAGTTCAATTTCTTGCAAATAAGACTGATACTTTCAAGAACTGTTTTCAAGCTTAAGACAATTCTAGAGTAACTTTTATTCTAATGTTTCTTACTCCTAAGGCATGACTTTTCTGTGACCTCTGATGAATACCAAAGGTGTTCCACAAAGCCTCTCCACTTTGGCTAGCTGGAATTTGAACAACTTAGCCCTCTGTGAGTTTTTGTAGTAATTATTTTTTAAGCCCCATGGGATTTTTCACCCTGCAAATATAAAACAGCAGATTCAAGGGGATCCTCATGAATATATCTAGAGTGCATTTTCTGTACAGATCTATCCTATCTAGCAATCTGCTCCATTAATTCTAAATCTCTCAGTTACCCAGAATTCTATTTGTTTTTTCTCTTCAACTCAGCAGGACTGTTCTCTGCTTGGGTTTTCCCTCCCTACTGCATAGTCCAGAGAGTCAGATATTTGGGGCATACTGTAAAGCTTACCATATATGTTTTTCTCTCAGGGTCACATTCCTGAGCTGCCTGAGGTCTAATGCCTAAAAATAGTTGCCTCATGTATTGTGTCTAGTTTTACAGTTGCTTATAGAAGGGCAAATATGCTAATTACTTCTTTGGAACTGGAAAAAGAAGTCTCCAAAATGGAATTCTGAGGCAAGACAATAGTCATAAATTCACACTTAAAGAAAACATTTTAATTTATATGATTCATTTAACTCTAACAAACATTAGTAGGCACAGATTATTTTTTTCTATAGTATTGAAAAAGTAACCTTTTCTTGACTATCCCATGAGACTTGATGGTCTACTTAAAAGAAAAGTAATAGAGGAAGAAGGACATTTTTCCAGCAAAGGCATATCAAGAAGGGAGAGATAATGAAGGTGTCGGAGTTCAGGTACTCACTTTACTATCTTGTTTTCCCACTTTATTATCACAACTAGCAACTTAATGGCAATTAATCAAGGTTTTAAAAACACTGTAGTAGGATGAAGGAGCCTAGGAATATGGAAACGTTTGAGATAGCATAGAGGGAATAGAAAGAGCATAGAGGGAATAAAGGCCCCTGGAAGAACCCAAGCCTTCAGCAAAGATCACCTTTCAGTGTTGCACATATATGCACAGGAGCAATGACATGGAGATGGTGTCCAACAGTGTAAAGATAGATCATAAACAATGCTCTTGCTTCCTTAGTCTCAATGAAAAGAATCTGCCTGCCTTGGGAATGGGACCCAGAGGTACTAGGAATAAATTCAATGGATAGTTACCTAAACTTCAGACACCAGCATGTTTCTCCATTGAAAATAAAAATACACATAGAACAAGTAATATTTCAGTTGTCATCAGTACAAGAAATAGCACAAACCATCTGACTTCACTAACAATATCAGCATGAATATAGATGATGCTACATCAAGTCATATCATTCTTACAGCCATCAGATTACTTAAACTATTCTTTTCTCCATCATACATACACGTCATTTTGGATAGAATCAAGGGTGGGAGTGGCAGACTAAAAATCTGAAGAACCAAGCATGTTCCTTAGTCCTTTAGGCAGAGACTGAGTTATCTTAGAGAGAATGCTTAAATTATTAAGCTGTCAAAAAATTTTATTTAGGAACTAAAATAATATTTCATTTCTAAAAGTAATTAAATATAAATAAATATAATAAATGTAATATAATAAATGATATGAATATGAAAAAAGTTTTGATAACAGTGAAGAGTAGATGCTATGGAAACACAGGAGAAATATAAATTAATCCTTCCTAGTACACTTGGAAAATCTCCCTGAAGTGGGTAGGGTCTAAAGTGGGCCTTAAAAATATTTATGATGGAGATTGGGGGAAAAGATGGTGGTGTGAGGAGCCAGAAAACTCCTCCCAAAATAACATATAACATGAAAATACAGCAAATACAAGTAATCCTAAAAGAGCAATCTTAAGAAGACTGCAACAGGCTGCCTACATCTGGGGAAAAGAGAAGACCTCACAGAAAAGGGTAAAGTAGAGAAGCAACAATCTGGTGGGACCCAAGACTTTCAACAACCCCAGCTCACAGGCAGCAGGAAGAGAAATGGAGGAGGGAGGGAGGAGAAGCCCAGGACTGCTACCCACCCCTGCAGATCTGCTCTGGGAGCACAAATCCACATTACATGGTGCTCTGGAGATTAGAGGGGTTGGAAAGCAAAGAAAGGTCGAATACATGGAGAGACTGAAATTCTAGCTGCTTGTGGAGAACAGGTACCCAAAACTGGCTGCTCCAGGACAAAAAAAATGTGGGCACTTTGAAAGACTTCCCAACAGTGAGAGGGGTGCTAAAGGGGTAAGGACTGCACATAGCTGGATGTTCAGGAGAAAGAACAGGTGGACAAGATCATCCTGATACAGTCCGGAAGGTTAGGAATTTTCAGGAGCAGGAATCTCAGTGCTAAGGCTCCCCACTGCGACACACAGCCTACCACTCCTTTCCCCCAGTCCTCACCAGTTGGCAAACCTGCAACCCTGCCATCGCAATAGGCCAGTCAGAGGGTGGACCCACCAGTGGCAGCTACAGGGGCATAGCACAGAGGCTCCTCCCTGTGCATTCATCCCACTGACCCTGGCAGTGGAGGCAGGCACTGCAGTTGGGAAGCAGGAAAGAGCTCTTTCCTCCTGGCAGGAGCCAGCACCATGGGCCTGCAACCCCCACCATCGCTACAGGTGCTGGGCAGTTCCAGAGAGTATAGCTCTGGGAATTACACAAAGTTATTATTCTACAGTAATCAGTAGAAATATGAAACACTGAAAGCATCTTGTACAAACCACAATCCCTCAAACACCAGAAAGAGAGTTAAGTGAAACTGAAATCACCAATGCTTCTGATAAATATTTCAAAATAAAAACCATAACCATGCTCACTGAGCTACAGAAAAATAGTCAAGACCTCAGAGAGGACTTCAAGAAAGACATAGTATGGGAAATGAAACATACAAAGGAGGGATTTAAAAGTAGATTATACGAGGTAGAGGAGACAATAAATGAAATAGAAATTAGAGAACAGGAATACAAAGAAGCTGAGGCACAGAGAGAATAAAGGGTCTCTAGGAATGAAAGAATAATAAGAGAACTGTATGGACAATCCGAACAGAACAACACTCGCATTATAGGGGTACCAAAAGAAGAATAGAGAGACAAAGGGATAGAAAGTGTCTGTGAGGAAATAATTGCTGAAAACTTCCCCAATCTGGAGAAGGATATAGCCTCTCAGGCCATGCAAGTGCTCAGATCGACTACCACACGGGATCCTAGGAAGACAACACCAAGACATAAAACAATTAAAATACAAATATCGTGGACAAGGATAGAGTATGAAAGGCAGCTAGAGAGAGAAAAAAGATCACATACAAAGGAAAATCCATCAGGCTGTCATCAGACTTTTCAGCAGAAACCTTAGAGGCCAGAAAGAAGTGGCATGATATATTTAATGGAATGAATTAGAAGGATCCCCAGCCAAGAACACTCCATCTGGTAAGATTATCATTTAAATTTGAAGCAGGGATTAAACAATTCCAGATAAGCAAAAGTTGAGGGAATTATGTCCCCAAAACCATCTCTACAATGTATATTAATGGGGGTGCTATAGATGAAAATACTCCTAAGGCTAAATAGCTGTCACCAGAGAAAACAAAACCACAGTAAAGGAAGTAGACCAATTAATTACTAAGCAAATGAAAAATTAAATCAATTACCCACAAAGTCAGTCAAGGGATACACAAAGAGTACATAATATGACAAATAATATATAAAGAGAGGAGGATGAGGAAAAAGAAGGGAGAAAAAAGAAGAACTTTTAGATTGTGTTTGAAATAGCATAATAAGCAAGTTAAGTTAGACTGTTAGATAGTAAGGAAGCTGCCCTTGAACTTTGGTAACCATGCAATGGCAAAGGTACCTATCTATCAATAATCACCCTAAATGTAAATGGGCTGAATGCACCAATCCAAAGACAAAGAATTACAGAATGGATAAAAAAGCAAGACCAATCTATAGGCTGCCTACAAGAGACTCACTTCAAACCCAAAGACATACACAGACTAAAACTGAAGGATGGAAAAAGATATTTAATGCAAATAATAGGGAGAAAAAAGCAGGAGTTGCAGTATTTGTATCAGACAAAATAGACTTCAAAACAAAGAAAGTAATGAGACAAAGAAGGACATTACATAATGATAAAGGGGTCAGTCCAACAAGAGGATATAACCATTATAAATATCTATGCACCCAACACAGGCGCACCTACATATGTGAAACAAATACTAAGAGAATTAAAGGGGGAAATAGAATGCAACACATTCATTGTAGGAGACTTCAACGCACCACTCACTCCAAAGGACAGATCAAACAGACAAAAAATAACTAACGAGACAGCGGCACTGAGCAAAACATTAGAACTTGTTGGTCCTAATAAACATCTACAGAACACTCTGCCCAAAGGCAGCAAGATACACATTCTTCTCAAGGGCACATGGAACATTTTCCAGAATAGATCACATACTAGGCCATAAAAAGCCTCAGTAAATTCAGGAGGATTGAAATTGTACCAACCATCTTCTCAAACCACAAAGATATGAAACTTGAAATAAATTATACAAAGAAGACAAAAAAGACCACAAACACATGGAGACTTAACAACATGCTCCTAAATAATCAATGGGTCAATGAACAAATAAAAACAGAGATGAAGCAATATATGGAGACAAATGACAACAATCACTCAACATTGCAAACTTTGCGTGACACAGCAAAGGCCATGCTAAGAGAGAAGTATATTGCAATACAGGCTTATCTCAGGAAAGAAGAACAATCCCATTTGAACAGTCTAAACTCACAATTAATGAAACTAGAAAGTGGAGAACAAATGAGGCATAAGTCAGCAGAAGGAAGGACATAATAAAGATCATATCAGAAATATATAAAATTGAGAAGAATAAAACAATGGAAAGAATCAATGAAACCAGGAGCAGATTCATCCAGAAAAAAATATATATATATATATATATATATATATATGCCCCTAGCCAGACTTATCAAGAAAAAGGAGAGTGCACGCACATAAACATAATAACAAATGAGTAAGGAAAAATAAGTATGGACACCACATGAAACAAATACTAAGAGAATTACTAGAAAATACTATGAAAAATAGAAAGAATTACTAGAGAATACTATGAAAAATTATATGCTAACACATTAGAAAACCTAGAAGAAATGGGCAACTTTCTAGAAAAATACAACCTTCCAAGACTGACCCAGAAAGAAACAGAACATCTGAACAGACCAATTACCAGCAATGAAATTACCAGAACAAAACCCTGGACCAGATGGCTTCACCACTGAATTTTATCAAACATTTACAGAAGACCTTATACCCATTCTCCTTTAAGTTTTCCAAAAGGTAGAAGCAGAGGGAATGCTTCCAAACTCATTCTATGATGCCAACATCACTCAAATACCAAAACCAGGCAAAGACACCACAAAAGAAGAAAATTACAGAGCAATATCCCTGATGAACATAGATGCAAAAATAGTCAACAAACTATTAGTAAACTGAATTCGAAAGTATATCAAAAAGATCATGCATCATGACCAAGTGAGATTTATTACAGGGATGCAAGGATGGTTCAATATTTGGAAATCCATCAGCATCATACACCACATCAACAAAAAGAAGGACAAACATCACGTGATTATCTCAATAGATGCTGAAAAAGCATTCAGCAAGATTCAACATCCATTCATGATAAACACTCTCAGCAAAATGGGTATAGAGGGAAAGTATTTCACCATAATAAAGGCCATATATGACAAACCCATAGCCAAC